>JANIJI010000002.1:792500-885000 GCA_024500535.1 Leptonema lineaticorne
TATTCATGCTGCATGCGGATTAGTAAAACATCTCAAGTTACCATAGTTACCGCACCATTTCTCTTTGTTCGGAACCAATTTTGATTTCAAAATAAACTTCTTTACATCAAATACAACGTATTTTTTTGTGCTATTAAAAATAAATATGATTTTTTTTATGTTATGTAAGGGTATGAAAGAGGGACGACGGAGACGAGTGTGCATTTTCGCAATGCAGCAGTTCGGTGACCCCATCTGCGGTGAATTTATGGATCTGATGCAGAACCTACTCTAATATTAACAACCGTACTAGAAGAGGGAGTATACTTACTCCAAAACTTTGTCAAAATTCACTTTCATAATATATTTTATGGTGCAATATGTCCGCGAAGGCTCCATACCACCCTTTTGCACTTGGTTCCTTGTTGGTATATTGTGTAAAATATTTGCTTTTGTACTTAACACATTAATTATTTCATATCGTTTGATGTCGAATGTTAAAATTTTTTAAGTTTGACGATTTATCATTACAACATCTTTCATATTCGACGTGGAAAATTGTAAATTATCGTTCGATTTCTAGTTCAACATTTCGAATTGCCGACACTCAATACGAGTCCTTGGGGATCTTTGGTATGAAATATTCAAAAGTTATGATCGAATATTGAATTAAGTAACGAATATTTTACAAAAATTAACCCTTTAACGGTAATATTATATTATATAACGATCGTATTTCACGGTGAATACGATCTGTGTAAATATGATGTTGCACGTTATCCTGAATAAACTCAATTTTGTCAACAAGTATCATCCCTCGTGTTTCGTTCGTTTAATATTTATTCAAGTTCACCTTCATACATTTATAAACATAAAATAGTTAACTTTATGACACAATTGAGACGTAAAGACGGCATAAAATAGAAAGTGCCATCAGAAATGTTACACAATTTATATTGAAAATTTTTTTGTCGATTTTCAACTATTTTTGAAATATTATATCGCTTTAAATAAATAGAACTGATATTTTTTTTTAAATTATAAAACACATATGTGGATCTTGTTTTAGCTTTTCCACTTTATAATTTCTAGTTTAAGTGATGCTCATATTATATAAAGAAGCACTCGAGTATTTTGTACACGTTATGCAAGATCATCAGTATCTACAGTCTCTGAATATTATGCAAAGAAGGATGAAGAATATCTGAAAGAAGTCACATCTGTCGTTTGCAGAATTTATTTTAAAATATTGAAAAAATATCAAATTATAAATAGATATCAATATTAGAATGATCGAATGTTTTCTGCTCTTTTTTCTACCATTATATTTAAAAACATGTTTGTATGAATCACATCTTTTTTGAATCGTTTTATCTAAAATAGTGTTAATGAACTGCAAATATTCTAAACATTTTTTTTTTGGAATATCAAAACAAAATCGTACGATAATCGTAATGCATTTTTCATTACGCGTAACTCGATAGTGTTTTAAACGTAATCTAAATATAAAATAGCTCATCAGAATACAAATTACCAATAAGTGACATCGTTTTATACCGTTGTTTCACAATGAAATCTTCATCAATATTTATATCAATCACATTATATATATAAAAAAAATCGGTTTATAATATTATTACAAATTTATCGGATTAATTAATGCGAAAAGGTTGTAAGATATTGATTTTGAATTCTATATATTGGCGAATTTTCTCGGAAAAGTGTACATTTTCTTCTCGCGTTACGATTGAAGAATAGAGTATTTTTTGGAAACGATAAAAAATGTGTGGAAAATATTATATTTTTTTCATATATTATATATGATATTTTCAATGACATATTTCTAACGATGCATATCATCACGATTCTTCTTCAGCCTGTTTTTCCGTATTTTTTCCGGTAAAAGTTTTCATCAGCCTATCGTTTATATGTCGTTTTGTTTCAATTGTCATGTTTTTTTATTACTTTTTTTTTATTACCGTCATTATATATGTACGTGTGTATAAAATATTTATATGTTGATTCAAAACAATGAGGTTAATTTTTAGACATCAACATAAAACACATTAAAATATCAAAATTTTATAAAGTTACATAATAAAAATGTTGAATATATAATAAAAACTAATAATTTGTTGATAAAATTTGAAAAAAAAATGAAAATAATTCAATCTTTTGAGAGATACTATTGTCTTTTCTAAATATATAAATTCAAACATTTTAACCCTTAGTGTGTCGGATAGAGACAGATCTATGTTGTCATATGCAATTTTATGTATATTATATAAATTTTAAGAGTTAAAACAGATCATTTTTCGATTATACATTTTTTTTTATTAAAAATGATATATCTTAAAAATTACATACTAAAATCGAATTTTCTCTAGTCTGACAGAATTTTTTTATTTTTAGAAGACATTCATCGACTTCATATTCATTAACAAGGTAAAATCATATATATATATACATATATATATATATATATATATATATATATATATATATATATATATATATATATATATATATTTATGCGATTAATCGCACCTTAAAAGTAACATATATAATATTATATAACACGTTGTCAATGTCACGAATATTTAACGGTACGAAAAACGCATTTCTCGCTTTGTTTGAATAAAGAGGCAATAGTCCTGTTAAAACTAATAACGGATTCCATATTTTTTTTATTTCGTCGTAAGAGCGAATAAATTGTATTATATTACCTAGATATATATAATATAATAAACATTTCAGTCACGTGCTTGAAATTCTACGAGTATTGTTTTTACTTTGTTTTGTCGCCATCTTATTTAGGATGCTGCACTCGAACTTCTAGGAAAACTATCGTTTCTAGCTAAGGTGTCTTATCTGCAAAATTGCCCTCTTATCTCCGTTTAACTTGTTCAATTTTCTAACAGGGATTTCAGTGTTGAAACGATCCCTAAGGATAGATTGAAAACGTCGACGACAAATGTTCGACGATTTTGTGGGATTTGTTCAAAGTTCAAATTTGTAATTTTGGATGTTGCACAAATAGAACAGACAGATGTGCACTTTTTGCTTATCGCAATCGAAATCAATTTTTTTTGTCTAACGAATAGAGATAAATATTTGTATTTTATTATTTTTCGATTTTAGACTATGTAAAAATTTGATAAATGCATTGATTTTTATATTGGAACAAATAATAAAATATTTATAAAGAAAATAATTATAATTCATGTAATTTTAATTAAAATATAATCAATCCTTAAAGTGTCATTTAATAAGACAATTTTTTATGTTAACACATCTTTTGCGGGACCAGTCGAATTTAAATTAATCAGTAACTCGGCATATTCCGTTCACGTAACGAATTATTGCGAATATAACTATTTTTTTAAAACTTTACTTTTATTTATTCATTTATCAAATAATATTTTTTTATAAATTATCGGAATAGCAATTACTAAATTAATAATTAATATAAAAAACGATGATTAATAATATTTTATCGATAAATTTTAATTTAATCAATGATGATATAGACTTGAATCATTCATTTTTTCATTTTAATCGTTCATTTTTTTTAATTGTATTGTATATATATATATATATATATATATATATATATATATATATATATATATATATATATATATATATATATGCACAATATGTCGGTGCCTAATTAAATGCGACGAGAAAAATACGTATACAGGGTGTGTTTTTAAAAATGTATTTTTATGTTACCCACTCGAAGCGTAAAAGAGTCCGTTAAGGGACGTCATAAAGAGGGTTTTGACCTTAACAAACGTCGAAAATGTATACGCGCACGCGACAACGTCTGGCAACACCGAGTGTCTTGTCTAGCGAAAGTGAATCGTCTCTTTTAGCGTCGTCTGTTGCCTGGCAACACCGCCCTGTCTAAAAAAAACGCCGCCATTTTAATGTAAATTCTCTCTTTTTTAATATATATATATATATATATATATATATTGTCTCTTTGTTGAATGAAATAGAATATATAATTGTCATCGTTTATTTTATATACTCGTTCAATATTAGCTTTTCATATTTTTATTAGGGTTAAAATTGGGGAAGGATTATATTAGATATATAAAAATATAATCATTCTTTTTATTAAATTTTAATAAAGTCTTATTCCCTCAAGGGCTATAAGGCCGCAAATTTACTTTTATATCTGGAAACGTATTGACATCACATTCTTTATTAAACAATGGAAGGTCGAACATAAAAGTGGATAATAAATAAATCAACTCTAAGATACTCGAAAGGGTGACCAAGGTTTCTGAAGGTTGGAGTACTATTTACTTTATTTATTATCAAGTTTATGTCGTAGTTTTTGATTTTCGACACTTTATTTTTGAATACAATATATCTGTTATATAAAATCTACGTGTTAACACGAGTTATCTCTTATCTACAGATTTAATTTTTAAATATAACATATAAATAATGATATAAATTTTTACTTTTGGATTCTCTAGTGAATTTTATGTAAATTATATACGTGCACTTTTTTTAAATTTATATGCATATCGTCGTTGTTTTTATATATAATTGTAATTTTTACGCGCAATTAAAATATTATGATATATTATGGAAATAAAATTATCTCATAAATATTATGAAATTTCACTCACTTTTTTCCCAACGCTTTGCAAAAATTATTTATGATTCTTTATGCAGTGTAAAGTGCATCGTTAATTATGTCACATAAATTGTTGTATATTTAGATTTCTATATTATTTACATAATATTAATTATTAATTTTATTATTAATGACGATTCAAATCATTTTTTCAAGCCGATTTTTTGTATAATAATATATTCATATAATATTGTCTACTGAACTATCTTAGATATCAATATTGATATACATATACACGATTAAAATTAATAATAGACAATTAAGTGTAGACAAATATGCTATTTTGATTGACATATGCCACTTTCGCCATATAGTTTTAAAATAATCGATATCGCCTTGATCTTCTTTTTTTCTACGATCAGTGTAATTTAATCCGATAGAAAAAAAGGTGTGCTAATTTAACTAAAGTTATTAATTAGCTAGTAATCTCGTCTAGTATATCTATTAGACGGCTATCGGATATCGATTATATATTTGTTTTTTTATTTGACATCGTTTATAAAATTGAGTCTAATGTTTTTAAACAGCACATACCAAATTATAAAAATATTACATATAATATGAAATAAATTACTTTAATGATAATTACTTTAATTATTTTTTTATTAGAGAAAAATTCTGAATTTAGAATCGAAAATACTATATATTATATTGTAGATGTATGAAAATTTATAATTTGTCAATATTTATTTTTTCCAATAATCCTACTGAACCGTAAAATTTCCACATAATTCATTGTAGAAAAGCTATTCGTTATATTTTATAGAATCAATGTAAAATATAATATTTAAATATATATAAATAAATATAATACATACGACTATCGAATCGTAAATTACATTTTTTCTTATCTGACAGATTTTTACGCGGATTTTTTTTACATTTTTTTTCTACTTTTATATATATATATATATATATATATATATATATATATATATATATATAATCATATATAAATAGCACGCTCGTGTAAAAAAAAAACAATTTTCAGCATGTTTACGATTAACGTGATATAATATTGCGTCGCTCTTTCACTTTTCATCTCACGCACGACGAATTCATTCAGATTTTTTTTCATTCAAATTTAAAAATTCGACTTTCGATCGGTGCTGACGTCTCGTAAGTATATATATATATATATATATATATATATTATTTCAATTTCGCCCGAAGAGAACGTTTTCGAAGCAGTTTACGTGTTTTTCACGGAAATCTACGGTTACTGCACGTTCCGTTTGTTTGAAAATCAGAGCGGAAAGGTGAAAAAATTATATATATATATATATATATATATATATATATATATATATATATATCCAAATATGGGATGAAAGATATCTGGGTTAATTTTTGAATAACAAACAAACGTCAACATTGCGCTTCTATAAAGATAAAAATCGACGAATAAACAATGACTAATATAAATGAAAAATCTATGATATATGACTAATAATAATGTTTAATTAATTTTATAAAATATAGTAGAATATAATATATTTTTGTGAAAGTTCCGATTATTTTACTAATTATGTTCAATCGCCATATAAACACGATTGACATGAAGATAGTATTATTATACATTTTTGTATTTTTTAATATAAAATATATTATTTACGATTTAATAATTTATATTATGAAAAGAAATTTTTTATGTGATTTATCATCGAAAAGCAAGTGATTACTCTTGTCAATGTTGTTTAAGCGAATTCTATCTGGAAATATATAAAAATATTGTGTAATGAATGTCGTTTAATACAACGATCAATCAAACGTCTTTCTATTGATTTCGTCGGATTTAGATATAATAAAAATAAATAAATAAATAAAAACATTGCAATGTGCAAATCGTTTGTCATGCACAGGTAACAATTTCACGTGAAATTATCACGAAATCGTAAACAATAAAAAATTGTGATTCGTTTTTAATGGAATATATAAGAAGTTGATTGAGAACAAAGAGACAAAATTGATACAATATCCCGTTCAAAAAATGCAATTTAAAATATATCGTATCGGTCATGGTCGTCGAAATAATAGTTTTAAAGACAGTTCGCTTCCGGCGGAAAGCGCGCCAAAATTTTCGATTATTACGCAAGATCACCATGAAGGCCGTTTAGATGAATTTTAATCTCATATTAAATGTATAGATTTGAAGATATCAAATTCTGTATTTGAAAGTAAATATTTTGAATTGAATAAAAGTGTTAAAACGTAGCTTTATTGAAGATATGGATGAATAGAATCACAAATCTAGAATGTTTGTCGACAACTAGGGTGAATAGATAACTTCTGTCAAGCTTCAAAGTTCATAAGATCACTTATCTATAAATGATCCTTGGCTGAAAAAAAGATATCTTCTACGTTCAATAATGGAGGAAAAGATAGAAGAGTAACCTAAAGTAGGAAAAAAGCAGATATACTATGATATAGACGTCTTGCTTGATGTGATAATCAATAAAAAAGGACATTTTTAATTAAAACATTAAAAAAAATTGAAAGTAGAATCCAGGATCTATCAAATAACAAATTGATTTGTCATCTATTTGTTATACAATATTATATAAAAAAATATCGTATAATATATATATATATATATATAAATATATATATATAATGAGTAGTTAAAATTAATAGTGTTTTTATTACAGAAACACGGATTTGAAATTTGTGAATAGATTATCTTCATAATTAAAGTTTTCACTCGTTTTTCGTTTCAAAAAAAAAAACGTAATTATTTTCGTTTTAACCGTTGTTCGTAATACGTGACGAAATATTATTCGATAAGACAGACGTTTATATTCGTATAAGATGTGTTAATTACGCGAGTAATACTTATTTATTATTATTGTAGAAAATAATAATTATATATTAGAAAAATATGTGTAAATATTTTTTTTTCATATTTTGTAATCAATTATTAAAATTATTATTTATTAGATGTAATTTTTACAATCGAAAGTGATTACAATATAATTGTTATAAAAAATAATATTATTATAATTTATAAACTCTTCAGAATAGTCTTGAGGCGTGAGCACACTTTCTTTTTTATATATTTATATATATATAATATATTATATTAGCGTTAAATTGACGCTTGCAACGTATTAATCGTTTTTAATATTATTTTTGTTATATATTTTATAATAGAAATATACTTAAAGTATAATCTTTATATATAAGGCTTATTGTATAGAAATATTTTAATACTATAATTCATATTCAAATTCAATTTCTAAATTTGAATATGAATTGCTATTATCTAAAAAAGACGCTGTTAATGAAAATTATAAATCTCGAAACGAATTTAACAATGGACATTTTTTTTAAGTAGTCGAATTATCGGCCATTTTTAAATGGCGTCCATGACTGCGCCTTACATGGATGTCGAACAATAGTTGAACAAAGCTCGCCATTCGTCAAAGGTAAAACTTTAATAATAAAATAAAGCTCTATAAATCAAAATAAACGCTTTATTCTCAAACTTCTCTTTGTAAAACTATTCATATTATATTTTTTGATATATATATATATATATATATATATATATATATATATATATATATATATATTATTGAGATATAGAGGTTAAGGTTTACATAAAAATGTACTTTCGATTTAATTTGTATATTTATATTTAAAGTATGATTAATTCAAAATAGGCATAAAAAAGATACAAATATTTTATATATACAGTGTGACGAAAAAATGTATGTTGATATCGATATACATTATATTTATGAAAATCTTTAGATAAATGAACGTCAAATTGTTCTGTTTTTGGATATATATATATATATATATATATATATATATATATATATATATATATATATATTAACAATAAACTACGAAATTTTTGAAAATCGAATGACCCATTTTTTTGATGTCACGTTTAAATCATATTAGGAAAGCGTAAAAAATACTATTTTTCGCCAATATCATGATTTCTATTATATTTTTCAATATTTTTTTGTTTGATATTATTTTTTATAATATCAAGTTTAAATTAGAAAAAAATGTTTTTTTTTTTAAATTAAAATCGTTTCAATATTTTTGAATCATACTGTGTTAATTTTGAACTCGTTTTACGAAGTTGCAATTATTATATAAGATCATTAATAAAATCGTCCTACTTTTGAATAGTGACTTAATTAAAGATAAATATTTTTCGCTAACGAAAACTATATTATAATATAATAATAATAATATAGTTTCCTAATTTAATCATAAATCAAACGCGTGCAAGCGGGCATTTTATTAATTATTTCACTAAATATATTGCATATACAGCGTGTTTATAAATTCGGTTTCGTTTTGTCGGCACTTTCACGCCATCAATTATTATTTATTTATTTATTTTATTTTTTAAATAAAATATATCGCATCGAAGCCAATTATTGTCTTCTTTCTTCGGATTTCACTGCGCTTCACCGCGAAGATCGGTGAAACTTTAACCGCAAATTTTATTTATTCAATATATAATTTCTTCATCGTCATATTTTATTTCGAAAAATATAAAAAAATATATTTTTATATATATAAATAATTAATTATATAAATAAAATGGTAATCAATATTTTATAAAAAAATATATATATTTATACTACTGTGATCAAAAAATAAGGTGAAATTGTCATTTAAAATTCCTGGGCATTAGGGAGGCAGGTAAATTGTAATTTTTTTCCTAGGTTGATAGAATTGTCTATTACATATGCCAAGCGTCTGTTTGTCAAAAAGTTTAATTATCTCCGAGTCATACGTGTTTTTACAACTTTTGGTTCCTTCATCAAGATAATGTCATACTGCATTGGTTCTTCGCGACTTTTTTGCCAAAAACTCGACTCATATCGTTCTGCAACCACCGTATTCGCCTGATTTGGCTCCGTGCGACTTCTGGCTATTTAGAAAACTCAAAAATGCCAATGCGGGGACGTCGTTTTGACACGATTGAGGAGATATAAACCGAATCAAGGAAGGTCTTGAAGACTATATCGGAAAAAGACTATTCTGACTGTTTCGAGAATTGGAAAAAAAGTTAGTAAAAGTGCGTTTTATCAGACGGGGATGAAATTGATCTGAAAGAATAAATAAAGAATTTACATTTTATAAAGAAATTCACATTATTTTTTGATCACTGTGTTATATATATATATATATATATATATATATATATATATATATATATATATATATATATATGTATATAGAATTTCGTATTGACAAATATAATAGATTTGTTATAAAATAAAAATCGTCAAATAATAACGTTCTTATGATGAGAAATAGAGCTGAAAAATGACCCGAATTTAATTCGCGATTTCCGAATTTTCTTTTATTTTCAAAGTAAATCAAGCAAATCCGAGATGAATAAATATATTTATTTGAGAAAATCCATTTTTTTCGTATTTACCAAAAAAAAATCTAACTAAACAACCATGAATCAAAAAAATATAATTTCATAGAGTCTAGCAAACAAAACGATAAAACATCCAAATTTATGATTACTAATATCAATATAAAATAATATTATTAATTACATTATATTGATATTTAAAAAGCGATTCGATTACGATTTAATTGGTAAATTGGAGTCGATTCCGACTTCAATTCTTAAAACATTAAACAACGACGCCTACATTGTGCGTTATTTATTATTATAACAAACATTAGCACAATTGCAGGATATAAATCAATTATTAAATTGCGACTCAAACATTTTAAAATTATCTTGAAGTGTATTAATTATATTAAATTACACGAAAATTGAACGGATACATTTATTTTTCAAATCTTGTGTATGATGAACTGTGTCTGTTTATTTATCTCTTATATATTTTTTAATTATATATAATAATAATACACAAAATTATGACCGCGTTCTCAAAATGCTTTGCATACATATATATATATAAATATATAAATAATAATTATAATAGTCGGATCCTTATATGGAATGCAAAATGTTAACTTTGGTGGTCCATAATAATATTCACGTTTGCGATCTTCGCGAATTATTTATGACTCCTTTTTTCACGATATATTTATAATATTTTATATCATATATATATATATATATATATATATATATATATATATATATATGTCTATCTGTTCGTTTGTCTGTCTGTCGGTCTTTTGACCTTCTATATATATATAATAAAATGTTTTACGCCTTTTCTTTAGAAACGCACCATAAAAAGGAAAATGGACTTTTCTTTTTACAGCGGAATACACTTGCAGCGTTGAATATGTGGTTTATTTATGTCTCTTTGTTGTCTTATATTTTATTATTATTATGTGTATTATTTAGTTTGAGATGTAAAATACGATTTTATTCTATATTATAATAATAATACTATTGATTAGTTGCCGTGGACATTGTTTAAAATTAAGCATTTTTATCTATTAATGTACTTTGTAATTACGGTTGTATATTAAAGCGTAATAAAATTGGTTTATTTGTTTTTTTTTTAAACGTTAGCGTTATTATAATATAATAGATTAGGTAATATCATTGTAAATAAATTTTATGTATTAATTGAAATTATCGTAATTAACTTTCAAAATGTTGCCGGCATTATTTATACATTTATATTTAATTTTTATCATAATACTGTGATCAAAAAGTAAGGTGAATTGGTTTGTAAATTCTTTATTTATTCTTCCAAATCAATTTCATTTCCGATAAAACGCACTTTTACTAATGCTTTTTCCAGTCCTCGAAACAGTCGGAATAATCTTTTTCCGGTATAGCCTTCAAGATCTTTTTCGATTCGGTTTTTATCTGCTCAATCGTGTCATAACGGCATCCCCGCATTGGCCTTTTAAGTTTGCTGAATAGCCAGAAATCGCACGGAGCCAAATCAGGCGAATACGATGGTTGCGGTACGGTATGAGTCGAATTTTTGGCAAAAAAGCCGCAAAGAACCAATACAGTTTGACATGATGCATTATCTTGATATTGGAAGAGAGAGTTGTAAAAAACGTGTAACTCGAAGATAATTAAACCTTTTGACAAACGGACGCTTGGAAAATGTTATAGACAATTCTACCAATCTAGAAAAAAAATTACAATTTACATACCTTCCTAATGCCCGGAAATTTTAAATGACAATTTCACCTTACTTTTTGATACATTGTACTTATTTCTCACAATATTTTATTTTTAAAGTATCAAATACTGTAATAATTTTCCTGTATTTCGTGATTTATTATATTATATATTTATGCGATATCAGAAATGATCACGTATGAAACATGAAGTGAAAGTTTGAAGTAATCGTTCACAACGAATTTCTCATATTATTATTATAATGTAAAATTGAAGTGTATCATATTTTTGTAATGAAAATAAAAATCCTTTTATTCTTAATAAATATACAAAAAATTTCATGGATGAAAATTTAACCAAATGTCCAATGAATTTTCCGAAGAGAATTGATCGGTGAAAAAATTGTTTGAAACATCATAGATGAATAAATAAAATATAAATTTATTATATTATTTATATATATATATATATATATATATATATATATATATATATATATATATATATATATATATATATATATATATATATATATATATATATATATATAATTTTTCGTCAATTTAATACATTTGAAATGGCAATAAAGTTTCGTTTAAACTCTCGCGTGTTTGACATCGATGCGTTATATCAATTAAGTACAAAGACATTAAACTTAAACCGTTTCTAAATTGTTCACATTTATCCATTTATTATTATTATTATATTGTGGAAATAGAAGATTGGCCGGATTATCTATGACGTTTTATAATATTTATAACGTAAAATTAACGACCATATCCGGTCGTGCACTTGTCGCCTATTATCCAAGTAAATATTACTTTATACCAAACAGGAATCGTTCGATGTATATATCAGTGAAAGTAACATGTTTTCTAATATATATATGCTTACGTTATAATAGCAAGATTATAATCCAGTTAGTTGTGTGTTGCTAAAAAAAAATTGTGATACTATTAATTAAAAATCGACATTTGATTAATGAAATGATAAGGTGTGTGATTCAGTTTCGTTCTGATATATCTGTTGTCACTTATTTTCAAATTTCATGTGTATTAAATTTTATCATAAAATCGTTTAATTACATTGTAAAATGTATAATACAACAAAAAAAAACGTGTCTACAATTTCGCATTGTAGTGTTATTCGAAATTATTTATATTATTTAGAAGTGTCTTACAAAATAGAACCGCAAAATTTCTGTCATTCTATCGATTCCATTACGAATTGGTGTTTTTATTGCTGTGTTAAGTAACAGTTGTTAAATTCGAAATTGTTCCTATCTATTGTTAAATAGATTTTATTGTCGGCAATTTTGTTGTATTTAAAATAATGTGACATACCATACAAAAATCGAATGAAATATTACGTATATATTTATGTGGCTGTAAATAGATATTTCCAAAAAATAAAATCATTTTAATATGAATTTTCAATCAAG
This sequence comes from Leptonema lineaticorne, assembly GCA_024500535.1. NCBI lineage: Eukaryota > Metazoa > Arthropoda > Insecta > Trichoptera > Hydropsychidae > Leptonema > Leptonema lineaticorne. Next base: position 805,632 of record JANIJI010000002.1, read on the forward strand.
ATAACAAAAAATGTCTTAATCTTTGTGTTGATATTTGAGAAAGTGTCGTTCGTTGAATATAAAATAGTTTTAGCGTTATAAATATTTATTTGTTTTATTTAAGTGATGAATGAAAATTCGTCGTCGTTTAATCGAAATGTCATTTTTTATATAACATAAAAAAATTGTATCATTTATCTTTGTCTATTGCATATTTTAATCGTTACACAGAACTATTATGAAATGTATCTGTTTTTTTTTGAAATGAAATTTTTAGATCTATGATAGAAAAAAAAATTAAATACGTAATACAATTATTTTTATATTAACATGTTATAAATGAAATGACTTATTTATTTTAAATTTATTAATACAATTAATATGCGGATGAAATTTTGGAAATCACATATAATTCAATCTATTTAAACTTATTATCCTATCTCAATTCTAAATGAAATAAATGAACTTCATTAAAGGACAATAAGTTCTGATTGGATGTTGAATATCCAATCAAAATCCATAGATACTCGCATAATTCTTTTACATAATAAAGTATAATTTACATTGGTTTTCAATCTATATTTTTATAATATTAGATGATTATTTATTTTTCATTATTATTATATATTTAATTTGTTTTCACAATATTTAAATAAATTTTATGAATATCAAGAAAATTTTCGTCAAATATAATAGAATTAATCATCGATTTTTTTATATCAAATTCATTCATTTTAAAAGGAGTTGAAATATTTTATAATAAAATGCATAAATTGCAAATTCGCGCGCTCCCATTCCGATAATTAGCACAATTGCGTGAGTAATTTATTCTCATTGCATGACGGAACGTGTGTGCGCGTGTGCGCGCGTAACGCAAGGAACAATTACAATACGTGTAAGAAGTGAACACATTATTTTAATTTTATTTTTAAAAAAACGGCTATTTTCTCGTATCGAACGAGAAAAAGTCGATGGAGCCAATTGGAGCGTATTCGAGAAACACGATGTGGGAAATTAATTGACCGAAGGAGATCGACTCCTCAAACTTTCTATCGATAGATCTTATCTATTCTTATCCTAACAGTAGGAAAGTATATTTTTAATAATATACAACATTTTTAGAATTGCATTTGAATTTGTTAGTTTATCTTTAATAAAAACTGTGATTCGTGTCTTCTTCATCAACTTCTTCTTCACGTTGTCTCCTCAAGAATTTTGGCGATTTACACGACTAAAGAAACTTTCGACACAATCACTCAAAAGAGTTCTATTGACGAACAGTTGAACCAACGACGAAGATCTTTAATCCATGAGTTTGATCTTTTCCCCTGAATTTTTTCTTCTAAAAATTATCATTTTTCAAGATGTGGCCGAGGTATGGCATTTTTCTTAATTTTACTATTTTTAGTATTTCAGGAGTTTTATTATTTTTCTCCAAAACCTCCGTATTTACTACTTTGTCTGTCCAAGATATACTTAGCATTCTCCGACAGCACCAAATCTCGAAGGCTTCCAGACGTTTATCGGTTTCAGCATCTAATATCTATGATTAAGAACATTTAAGCATACATATTTTTAATTCCATACTTGTGCTCTTAAATGTTAAAAACTTTTTTATGGCTATAAACTGCGTTCTAGCTTGTTCTATTCCAGAACGAATCTTCTTGTTGAGATCGTAGATTGTTGTGATATATAATATATTGCAGCAAGTATATTAGATCAGTCTATTTTTAACAGATATAGAAACGATATTTTCAGCTGAAATATAGGCAATATAAACTGGTTGATGTATATATATATATATATATATATATATATATATATATATATATATATATTATATATTCCCGTTACGTATTGCCTCTGTTGACCTTTTGGAGCTGTGGCACATTTTACGTTACCAGAGTCAAAGTTGTCGTCCTCGCAACGTAAACAATGGTCGATGCATGCGATTTGCATCGATTTTTGGCATCGAAATTAAAAGCAAACGAGGGACCGGTCCTGTTAAAAAGTGCTCCAAATGCCGATCGCCACTGACCCAGACTCTTCGGATCCTTCGATATCCCAAAAACAGTATTCGCTCCTTCGTAATTATTATATTTATGCTTTATGATTATACGTCGTACTTCTTATTTATGTGTATGTATATATATATATATATATATATATATATATATATATATATATATATATATTTATATTTATATATTGATTAAATTTGCGTGCAGATCGTCGGCGTTTACTTGGACTAATATCTGGTCTGCCTTGGAAAGGCAGTTTTCTCAGTATATGGATATATTTTAAATTTGCTAACTGTGCCGACGGATCGACATCATCGATAACAGAAATTTTCTTCGAAATCATCGATATATATATATATATATATATATATATATATATATATATATATAAATTAAAATTCGTGATTCAATACATTTTTCACTTAACGAAGTGAACGCAATCGCGCTATATATTAATTGCTACGCTTTTATTTTATTTCTTTTTTATCAATTTCGGTAATTTTTTGGGAATCGAACCATATGTTCGGTTTTTTTTATACGTTACCGTTTCTGATCCGAGTCATTATCGAATGATGAAAATGGCGATGTTTTGATTCGAATAGAAATGCCAAATAGACAAAACAACAGTCCGATTCGTTGCGCTCTCTTGCATAATTGACGCATTAAAACTGTACATATTAATATTGCGCAATATACGCACATATTGAATTTTTTTTCCATTTATCATAACTGTTATCGATACGTGGAAATATAATCGTTGTTGTATTATTCGCTTCCGCGAGCGTTCTCCGTTCAATTCAAATTTCGCGCCAATTAAAACCGTTTTTTTTTTATAATTCATGAACGCAAACAACTGTATTATATATATATATATATATATATATATATATATTAATTTAATTTATATATGAATTATTAAAAATTATTCGGTGATTTATTTTAATTATAAAAAAGATGATTTTTTTCTAATATTCGTAAAAAAAATAATTTCGCATAATTATTGTTAATTTTGAATTATATTATATTAATTAAATATTTTTAATGTGAAATTGTCAGTTAAATGTGGGCGTGTTAAATTATTATAATACAGTTATTTTACTATAAATATGTTTCAATTATATATTATTGTTGACATATTCAATGACATCATTATTATCTTGTTCAGTGTTAGCAAAACTTTTTCTTTAATAACCGCTCAAATCAAATAATATGTCGCATGTTGAATTTAATTCGCGAACCATTTTTCTTTACCACTGCTCTATAATATAATGGAAAATTAAATTATATATATTTTTTGTATTCTTTTTTTCTATATTCGAACGTTATAAATTTCATTAATTTTAATGTGATTTCATACAAACAAGTCGACCGCTTATGCGACATTCGTGCATAGTATAAATTTCATGTCTCATTCAGATTTAAAACGTATATTTGTCTATTTATTCTATATAATTATATTTATATCGCATAAATAATAGCGGTCCGCACCTGTTATATATATATATATATATATATATATATATATATATATATATATATATATATATATATATATATATATATATATATATATATATATATGCCCTAGTGACGCCACTGGGCATATTTAAAATTTTAATTGATTATCGGTTGCGTTATATAATTTTCGCTTCTTGACGTCGAATCTATAAAATATAATTAAAATGAACGGAAAATGGAATATACAATTGACATTATTTAATTTACTATTATTGTTTAATTTTCAGCAATTATGACCAAATTTTCATAAATAATTTTTTAACCATTATGAAATATGATAAAAAAAATTTCACGTGTTAACTATAAAATATCGAATTGACCTTTAGAGTTTAGAATAAATTAAATATTTTACGTTTTAACACGTTAACGGATATATTGTATTATTTCTCAAATGTATGCATGTTTTTTTTATTTCTATCAATAATAATCAATGATTATAAACAGTTATGAATTTTGTCGTCGATAAAATAAAATGTGCCATTTAACTAAATACTGTCTTTCAAACTAACGTGTGTATGTAATTAAGTAGTACACACATATTAATTATTTTCAATATTAAATCATCTAGAATATATAGAGAACTAAATTGTTTTATTTAATATTCGTGATATTTAAAAATTTTATGATAAATCATGCCATTCGTATAAAAATTTTAAATAAGATTGATAAATTAAAAAAATAGTATTTTTATTATATATTAAATAATATACAATTATGTCGAATAAATAAATTTGACAAAAATATCAAATAAATTCAGTTAAATAAATAACATTTTTAAGAGACAAATCACAAAAGCTCTAAATTAAATTCATATATTATTCATTATATGGTCTAATTTTAATAATAGTCTGTTCTATAATTATTCACACGCAAAAAATATCGTCATCACTATTATTATTTCATTTATATTATCATATTTACACATGAAATTAGGTATTTCTTACACATATTCATATTTGAACAGGTGATGTTGGAAATGCGATAACAAGGTGTATTGGATTTTTATCATTTTTATTGATAGCATTACATATATGTGAATATAGTAAAAAGTAGCTTTATATATTATATTTTATTATAAAATACATTTATGTTTTGTATATAACACTGTGATCAAAAAGTAAAGTGAATTTTTTTATAAAATGTAAATTCTTTATTTGTTTTTCCAAATCAATTTCATCCTCTACAAAGTAATTTCTATCCGATAAAACGTACTTTTTTGTCAACACTTTTTCCAGTCCTCGAAACAGTCGAAATAGCCTCTTTCCGGTATAGCCTTCAAGACCTTTTTCGATTCTGTTTTTATCTCCACAATCGCGTCAAAACGGCATTGTTCTTTAGAGTTTGCTGAATAGCCGGAAGTCGCACGGATCCAAATCAGGCGAATATGGTGGTTGCGGAACGATACGAGTCGAGTTTTTGGCAAAAAAGTCGCGAAGAACAAATGCAGTATAATATTATCGTGAAAAACACGTGTAACTCAGAGATAATTGACGCTTGACAAATGTTTTAGACAGTTCTACCAACCTAAGAAAAAAGTGTACAATTTACCCGCCTTCCTATGCCTGGGAGTTTTAAATGATAATTTCACCTTACTTTTTGATCACAGTAGTATATAAAGATGCATTATATTGCAGCTCGACGAGAACGGATGTCAACTGTTATTCAATTTTGAGCAGACATTAACCCCGATTCTATGAGATGATTATATATATATTAAGATACAGTATTTTGAAAAATACGATTATATAAGAATATAAATTTTAGAAAAATTTTTGATAGAATTTTGAAAGAATGTCAATACATTAAAACAGATATTCATATTGAAATCTATTTGAATTTTGATTATATGATTTGAATAGTCTATTGAGGATTTTTTTAATTGACAATAATGAATCATATTGTCGAAAGTGTCTTATTCACATTATACACCTTTCCATTTTAAATATATATGTCATTGCTATAATCGTAATAATATATGACATTAAAACAATAGTAAAAACACGTGTATTTATAGTAAAATATATTCTAGCGTTGAATATCAGCGCAATTACGCTGTCATACCATACAAGTTACTGAAATAAATAAATAAATAATATAATATAACAACCAGTCCCTGACCCCGAAAAAGCTCTACGATAGATTATCTAGAGATACTGAGACGAATTTCTAATAATTATTTAAAATTTTGTCAACAATATAAACGTAGATGTATATATATATATATATATATATATATATATATATATATATATATATATATATATATATATATATATATATATATATATATATATTAATAAACTTCGCCATGAAAGTGTTCTACGTATCTAAATAGAACGTGCAATATGAAAATTGCATTTTCCTAGAGAGTGCTTATTATAATCGTTCGTTTCTATCGAGCATATTAAGCGGCGATATCAAAACGATAACAATTATGCAGATACAAATCGATTATAGTCTTCTGAACCGGTATTGGAATTATCTTTTAATTCATCTGTATATGTCTTCTCGTCTTGCGACTATTTATAGTAAATTATCTTTCTCCTATCTGGGATTATTATGATCGCATATAAAGTATGCGAGATTGCCGACGATAATATTACGTTCTTGGTTAATTAAATAATTATTGCTTGACACTAGTTTTATTATAAGATAAATTTAAAAAAAAGAGTTCGGTCAATTTCTACTCCCATTTCTCGAAGTCTTCGTAGATTACTTTTACAATATCCTGCAATTTCTCTTTTAAATTGTTTCAATCAAATCTTGTTATTTTCTATATTAAACAATCACTTTTCTCAATTTGTATATACATATACTACTGTGATCAAAAAGTAAGGTGAAATTGTCATTTAAAATACCGGGCATTAGGAAGGCAGGTAAGTTGTAATTTTTTTCCTAAGTTGGTAGAACTGTTTATAACATTTACCAAGCGTCCGTTTGTCGAAAGGTTTAATTATCTCCGAGTTACACGTATTTTTACTTTTTATCACGATATTGTACCATGTCATATTACATTAGTTCTTCGCGACTTTTTTTGTCACAAACTCGACTCGTATCGTTTCGCAACCACTGTATTCGCCTGATTTGGCTCCGTGCGACTTCTGGCTATTCAGAAAACTCAAAAGGCGGGGATGCGGGGATACTGTTTTGACACGATTAAGAAAAAAAAAACCGAATCGAAGAAAGTCTTGAAGACTATACCGAAAAAAGACTCTTCCGACTGTTAAAAATCGTTGACAAAAGTGCGTTTTATCGGACGGGAATTACTTTGAAGCAATCGAAATTAATTTAGAAGTATGAATAAAGAATTTACATTTTATAAACAAATTCACCTTACTTTTTGATCACAGTGTTATATATTATTTTGAATCACGAATCTTTTATAAAACTTCTATAGTCTGTTCTTAATTTTAAATTCTTACAGATACTTAATTTGAATATTATATTTAGACTAATCTTTGATCGTAAAAAAATTTTTTGACATAAAAGTTTAAGAAACGTAGTCAAGTACACGCTTTAATAGCGTACAAGTTAAACGATCAATTTATCTAGTTAAACACTGTGTAACGAAAGATTTTCTAGGTATATATATATATATATATATATATATATATATATATATATATATATATATATATATATATATATATATATATATATATATATATATATATTCATGTGCTATATTTATTTACTAGCAAAAGTTGCATCTTCAATTGAAACAAACACACGTATGACGACAAAATATCTTAATACTTACTATTTTATATCGATGTTAAAACGTCGTATGTGCTCACTATTATTAATAATAAATGGTGTAATTGTAAATTTGCATTAAACGTATCTATCGTATTCGGTGACCCACTTGATATTATTCACGCTAGTTAAATTTGACTACTGTATATAGACAAAAGACGCCATTTGTTCGCTCTCTACCAATTTCTATTCAAGATACCATATATAATATATAAATAAATATAAATATAATAATAATAAAATATATTTTTTATATATATATGCAAAATGAGTTTTGCATATTCTTCTTTGGATATTTTTCAAGTTTTGCTATACGTATTTTTAAAACGATCATCGCAATAATGAACCGCGTTTACGGTAAATTTTTAAATATTCTTCTCATCGGTAAACATAATTATAATTAATGTAATCGTAATGTCGTTATTGCATTATATACTCGTTATCTTTCGCTTTCAGACGGTTTATTTATCGATTGTGCGTGCGATAATTTTATATTTTTAATCCGTGCGAAAGGTTTAAAGTCATGTCTTCGCGAATCCGTGCGCGAATTTGTAAATACGGGTCCACTTAACGGTATACCGATTAAGCTTTACACTGCCAAGTACGAGATAACTCGTTTATTTTTATTTTTTATTTATTTTTGGCATGTATAATTGTATGTCTTTTATATAAAATCTTATGTACCGTTTTAGTGTTTTATTGTAATTTAAATTTTTTATTAAAAATGATATATTTTAGTCATATAACTACTAGTCAAAATCGTGTTATCTTATGTTTGTTTTGGATAAAGATTACATTTTAAAGATGTATAAACGATATCCAATATTTATTTATATTATGATAAAATATATTTAATAAATATATATATTTTATATTTGTAAATTTGTTTTAATTGTATAATTAATACATGTCTTATTCTAATTAACCAATACATATATAGATCAAGAATATATTATAAAAAAAATATTGATTAAAAATTAATATATAAATAGATCAGGGATGGACAACCTTTTGTGTCGAAAGAGACAAAAGTTTATTAAAAAATAACAAAAAAAAAATTATGCCAACAATAAATAGTACTTGCATAAATAAAACTAATATATTTATTCATACAATTAAAAAAATTAAATATTTATATACAATACTAACTTGTACCTCAATAATAAATAAAACGTTTTTTTTATATAAAATAAATAATATTTTTATATGGAATTAAAGAGTTGCAGATTCACATCCAAAGAGTCGCAAGTTGCCAACCCCTGAACTATATAGTAAAATTGTCCAAAAACCTTTTTGAAAAATGATGAGATTAAAAATAATAATTTTAATATCGATTATGCATTTCGCTTCAATATAAATAACGCCATAAATTGGAATAAACAATTTAAATTTATTATTGCCAAGCATAGCCAGTTTTCCTAAAACATAAAAATCCATATTTTTATAAATATTTGTACCATATTAGCTTTTAAATTTAATTACGATACCATTCATATTAAAGTGCGATATGCGATTAATTCAAATACGTTTTATAAAAATTATGCGTATTTGGCATTTTAGAAGGAGTTGATTTTTATGCGTATAGCAATTCGTTTTGTGTATTTGAATTTTTGCTCGTTCGACCAAAATTGGCGTTCAAAAGTAATCGTATAAAAATAATAAATTATTAATAAGTTTTTGCTCGTATATTTGTAGTAATCATTTGTACCTGTTTAGTTTTTTTTTTTTAAAAAGGACACCAGACCAATTGGTTCGACTGATGTATTCCAGATATGAAATGAAAAACGGACGACTTTGTCTTCGGCTCGTGTGCTCTTCGAGTTTTGAAATACGAGTTCTATTTTTATTGAAGGATAACACATGAAAAGGGGGAACTGATGAATTGCATCAGTGTTTCTCAAATTGATATTTAGAAACACTGATAATTTTTTAATATTAGTATATTTCATTTGGTTGCCAACAGTAACGCATTATACCCTAGAAATAATAGATTGATGGATATTCAAGGTGTGCTAAGTGTTAATCGCACGCCCTAGAAATGTTGATTTGAATTTTAGAAGAGAGTTATCATAGAACGAGACTTTTTTTGGAGATATATCTTTACTAAATTTCATTTTAAAAGTTATTTCCCAAAAAAATTATAAATGAAAAAAAAATGGCGAACGGAGAGCAAAAAGCTAGCCAATTCTACTTTAGTTCTTAAATATTTGAGAAACGCAGTGCACGATTTAAAACGTACAAATAATGCACTTCATAGAACACATGGTAGGGCTGTAAAAGCCCTATGTGAACTACGAGGGTGGCTCGTATTTAAATTGAACCGAGTCGTTGAAAAAAAAAGTGTTGCTTTAACACTTGACTGATTATTTATTTAAACGCAGACAACGTTGAATGATTTTAATATTATTAATTATTTTATAATAAAAAATACAAAAATGCTGTTATTTTTCAAATACAACTAGGGGCACATTATTGTAATAGTGTTATATATGGTATATATAATAATAATTAAATTACGGTTATTGATAATTATCGGAATGAGTCTTTAATTTTCTATTATAATTACGGTTAACACAATAAATGCGATTTTAATAGAATTTAACAGTTAACATTGAAAAAAATATTCTAGTTTATTTAGTGCATTTAAAAATATATGATAGTTATATAAGGGGTGTTATATAATAGTGCGACAATATTTAACTATGGAGGGGGTGATATAATTATTCGCTATTAAAAAAATATATATTTTATTTAATTATATATATATATATATATATATATATATATATATATATATATATATATATATATAAAAGAAAAATAAAAAATATTTTTTGAAATCTGTTATTCAAAATTTATTGAATATATTTATATAAAAAAAATGTGATATAATATATTTATAATTCATAAAAAGATCAAATAGTTAAATTATTTTTTTACGGTAAAACCAGATTCAATTTTATAAGATTTAAATTGACGTTGAAATCGAGGACAACATAATCAATACGCACTTCTCATTCATATGTGAGCATTTTCAGTTTTTGAATTATTCATATAGACGTTCGAATATTAATGTAATAATATATTATGTAAGTCGACGATTTTAAAAATTCTGCAAAGTACATATAATTGACTGATGTATAAAATAATATTATAAAGCTGGAGTGGAAATAAAGGTTCATTCTGATTATTTTTATTTATTTATAAAATATATAAATTCAAATCATTTATATTGAAAAATATATCTAAAAAAAATTAAATAAAAACGAAACCCAAAATTATGCCGCAAGACATGTTTAGTAGAAAATACGAAATTGAAAATTATAAATTTGAAAGTGACGAGATTTTACGATTATAAATATTACTATATTATATAATAATTATATATTTTATCGATATTGAATTGTTGTATAGTTCATTTACATAAAATAAATTGCTGTTCTGTCAATATTTTCGTCTACTTTCTTTCAAATGGTGCTGCGTTTTGGAAGCCGTTATCTCTTAAAATATTAATAAAATTGCAATAAAAAAAATATCCACTTATTTCTTGGATATTTTTTTTTTTTAGTTTTATATCATGCATAATATTATTTTATAATATGCAAACCATATATCGATGAATAAATGTAATATTTATTAAACACCTGTAATTATTCAAACATTTAAAAGTAGGACAGTATTTTTTTTATGAATTATATTTTTTAATACAAGGCAGAATAGTTTTTAAATATTTAATTACAATGCTGAAAGACTCGGGTTTAATTTTTTTTTTTAGTTTTTTAATATAAATATAATATAGAATAAATAATTACAAAAAAAATACAATTAGAAAATATATGAATGTATTTAAAATTTGATTGTCTGTAGAACTAGCGACTCGATTTTGCAAATCATCGATTTCAATTGACGTTAATTTTTAAAAAAAAAACAGAAGGCTTTCACGGATTTGTTGTATAAATATAAATACATATTAAAAAAACTTTCATTATGAATAATCAATGTAAAATCAAATTTCGATACAATTTTCTGCAAACTTTCCTTTTTTTATGATATAATTTACATACGAAGGAATTAATTTTTAATTATATCAGAGATCTTAAAATTAACGTAATTTGAACAAAATTCATTCAAAAAATATTAAATAAACAAATTTATTTTATATAAAATAAATTTTAAATTAACATTCATGTAAAATATAAAAATATCTCTAAAAGTTTTAAATTCGAAATATATATAGTTTATATATTCAGATATAGAGATTTTATCTCCCAAAAATATTCATTAATTTTTGAAAGATTATTACAATCTATTTTTTTAATATATTAAATTAAATTGAAAAAGATTGACAACCACTGAAACTCATGCACAGATCGGCGTTCATTTACTCAATAATATTATATACGTGAAGAATTGAAATTATCGCAAATTCACAATTTATACTACGGATTTTTTTTTCGAAATTATTTTTTAGCGATTTTTATCGCATTTTAATAATATTATACTGTTTATATTATTATTAATTATATTATACAAATCGCCGTTTCGCATGTAAATCTCGCTTCTGAAGAGAAATCGAGATTTTATTAATATTTTTGTTTTTTTTTTATGATCGCGTAAATCAGCCGAAATGAGGCTTTTTATTTGACTGAAAATTATCTGAAAAAAAAATCAATAAAAACATGCAATAAAAAATAATGACGCGGAAAAATGTTCATTATATATAATAAATATTTTTTTCATTTGTTAATTTTTTGTTTTTGAAATTTAATTCATTTTGTTTTTTTTTGCGAACTGTCAAAATAGTGATATGTTTCGAATCACCTATAATATCGTTAATTTCATAGAGGTAATTTTAAAATAGTTATTAAAATAGTCTATATTGCAGTAGAGCTGACGACTCGTTCTCTAAATGAATCAACATTTTTTTTGTATATATCGTTGAATTAATAATGTCAATAACCATATTATGATGTCAATAGTCGATTTGACCGATTGACGTTTTTATATTCGAACTTACTAAGGTTTCATATTGATTCTATTCAGTGGCGTGCCATAATTTTAATTTTTTTTTTAAATTAGAAAATGTTTCAAAAAAAAATTATTTATTTATTAATTTACAGTATATAGAGAATTGCATATAAAATTAAATTTTTGAATGAAAATCGAAATTTTTAAAAATTATATTAAATATTTAGAAATCAAAATCAGACCAATATCTTTAACCCTTTCGGTGTTGCCGCGTTTATTTAACGTTACCGCTACTCATTTTCTCATCATCCGTTTAATAGTCGGTTCATCGATTTCACTGAATATAACGGAATTTTCGGCCAAGTCATCCGATTTAGTCCATTTCATTTTTAATTGCCGACAATTAAATCTTACGAAAGTAGCAAAAAAAACACATTATATGCGTAAAAATCGCCGTTTTTTTTTCTTTTCATGCTTTTGTACACGCGTTCGAAAATGACCGTTAATTAATATAAAATTGAACCCGATCCGATCGATTCAATAATATTTATATTAATATTCATCCACAATATTTTTTAATATATAAAATATTTTTTATTGACATATATAACACTTTCGTTATTTTACATTATGGAATTATATATTGAAATCGTTCGTTACATGTGGATTAAATATGCAATTAATATTTTATATGCACAAATGCGTTAGTAAAAGTTTGAACCTTGGACAATTTAAATATAAGCGCGTGCAATTCCAATCTACTATTTATATTATCGATTAATTTACACGACGTCTGATGTCATAGTTTATTTCACGTTGCCGATGTCAAATATAGATAAAATCTAAAAAAAACTTGATGTAATCTTTTTTTTTAATTTAATCTTTAACCTGCCAGATGCGAGATAATTCGTTTTTTGGAGCAAAAAGTCATATAACAATCATTCAAATTTTGAGTGTTAACACGCTTCATTTTTCATTCATTTTACGATTAAACTCTAAATTTTAATTTGTATAACATATTGATTACATATTTTTTATTTATCGATTAAGTTGACAATAAAAAAATACACATATTGATTTTAAGTTGTTGATTGGATACGTCAAAGCCCAATATAATACTTTTTAAGAGATAACTATCTTAACGCTTTATGTACAACAATAACAACTATATATATATATATATATATATATATATATATATATATATATATATATATATATATATATATATATATATATATATATATAAGAAGGTGTGCGACCTTCGAACATTTGCTAAAATAAAAGTCGTCAAAGTCTTCTCGAGCACTCATCTCGAACGTGTATATATGTTTATAATAAATTATTATCGAGGGTACGTATGTTTAAAGATTTTTTTTAAAAAGACTACGCTGTAACCGATCCTCATATGGAAGTCGACTTAATTGGAAGACATTCATCATCAGCTCGCGAGGAAACCGCTTTTCAAATGCCGAAAGACAAAAACCCGACAACGCATAATCTCTCAAAACAGACGCAAAATTTAAATAAATATCAACGTGCCGCGTTATATCAGATATGATGAATGAAATGTTTGAGAATTTTTAAATTTATATTGCACAGTAGTTGTAATGCATATGAATAAGAATATCACGAAGCTTTAATAATTTCAGTGAAAGTATTTTTAGTATTATTCAGTCTTAAAAATTATTCAACAACAAACGCAATTTGCTTCCTTCTTAAATAATAAATAATAAAATTATAAAAAATATATACGAATGCATGTTTGAATAGATATATATGCAAAAGAAATATATTGTAAACACGCATTAGTTATTTTGAAAAAAGGCATGTTTTTTTTAATTGTATCCTATTGTTAAAGCTTCTACCAAATATGACATGTTCAATGTCATGTTAAGTCATGACATCCAATCGAAAACATTCTCATACCATAGGGTATATATTTTTTTTTTCGCAATACGCGGAAAATGTTTATTGCGTATGCGTCCGCTTTTTCTGGTATACCTTATATATACATATACCATACATATTTTTTTTTGAGTATTGATAAGGAAAAATTATTTATAAATTATTTTTATTAAAAACATATTGATTATGTGATTTAAATATAATGAATATTTTTTTATGATATGAGTGATATGCGTCAGATACTCAGAGCGTTTCAATTTTTTAACGTTCCATTCCAATTTCGCTCCGATTTATTTTTTTCTTTAAAAAAATAATTTTTGAGACATAATAGAATTTTTTTAACCGCAATTCAAAAAAAAAAAATAAAATGAACTTTTTTAATAATTTTAATGTTAGTACGATATAATTAGAAAATCGGAGTGATAAATCTTGTTTGTATTTCTTGTTATAAAAATATATTACAAAATTCACAAGTCATATAATAATATTATATAAAATATATATTTTATCGTTATTTATGAATATTTATTTCATCTTTTTCATTATGTAATATCGCATTTGACATATTATGATTCACGATTTCAGTTGCTAATCATATAATTATTTATTTTAGACGTCGTATATTTTATAACTCTTTATAAATAATATAAAATTTTGAAAAATGCAATTAATACATTTTAAAGATCATTAAATCAAACATTCTTAATGTTTTAATTAATAAATTAGAGAATTTCATTCAAACTGCGACTTTCATAAATCGGGTCGACTTGAATATATCGATATTCTTTCCTATTGAAATTTCATCATAATTATCATTAAACACAATCTTTATTAAATTATAAGGTAATGGCGTAGGATTAAAAATGTATTATTTTTCTAACAAAAAATATTGTGTCATCAACAATATATATAATATATACATATTTTTTTCATATTTGGAATTCAATGAAACTTTTGTAATAATCTTCAGAGTGGGCGATTCTCCAATTAATTTCGATCATGTAATAATCTTTTTTGAAAAAAAAACATAATAAATTAGTATTAACGATTCAACGTATGAAACATAACATTCTTTAACATTTCAATTTTTTCCAAAGATTAATTCTATATCATCATAAAGAAAGTTGCGATGTGTCGTTTGATGAGGAAATTTTAAAATTAGATAATTTTCAGAATTTTCCGTAAAATTACTAAAAAGTTTTACTATGCGTACTTTAATATTTATTACATATAGTATGAACTTATTTTCGTGATCGTGAGTCGTAACAATTATGGAAAAGATAGCATTTATCGTTATAATAAATTATTTGAAACGTCGCGGTAACGGAAAATATAATAATATATATAAAATTTAGATTATCTATTTGTTTTTATACTAAATATTAGTAATTATAAATGGTAAGAACGTCTTATTGCTTCTTTTTATAACGCCCACAACATTTGTACTTATATTGTTATAAATTATTTATGATTATTTTTCTAGCATCGTCTTCCATATAATTTCGCTCAATGTCCATTATTTATTTATTTGTTACAATATAATATTACATATGTCTAAAATTATATGCGAATATATTATAATATATTAACATTTTATTTTAGTCAATCTTCGTGATCTTATTATTATAAATATATAAATTTTATTGCCGAATTAATAATTTATTGAAATAGTATTTTAATGTAAATATGCTAAAAAAGCGCTTCTTTATTTTATTAAATGTAATATTAATTAAAAAATTTAAATTTATATTATATAATTTATTAAAATAGACGATTTAAAATTTAATTTGAATTTTTATAATTTTAATCTGCTTGCTATACAAAGTTGACGAATAATAATAATAAGAGTCATTTTTCTTTCAATTTATGACTCCATATTGTATTTTTTTTTAAATAAATTGTATCTCATATCTGGATTAAAAAATATCTTCCCTTATGAATTTCTTATATGTATATTATAATTAATTCGGGTTGACAATGATTTGTAATAATATATTTTTTTAATATTTATTTGCAGAACTATCAAAAAGAATTGTATTGACACATTTATTGACCATGTTACGACGTCTGTGAAAATATTTTGAATTTGTCTATATTGAAAAAAAAAAGAAATTTGAAAACAATCTTCTAAATGGCATACTCGTATAGATGTCACACTAACACGGGACCTACCAGAGTGAATAGAACATCATGGGGACCCATGACCTCGCCCACACAGCTAGAACTGCCTGGCAAAATGTTCGGCAGACCTCTGAGCGGCAATCTCGACAGAATCTTCAACACCTTCGACAGGACGAACACGTTCGAGTGCATCAGGAGCGTCTTCGAACCGACAAACCAGAACAAAATTCAATTGGACATGATAAGCGAAAAATGCAACGGAGGCGGCGACGATAAAAAAGAAAGATTCGTTGCGAGCGGCGAGGTTATAGTCAATGAAAAATCGGAGAATTTAAGCAGCAGCTACGAAAGAGCTGATGTCAGTTTGGCGTCAAAACAGACACCCTGTAATGATGAAGAAGTCGCCGAATATTACAAGGAAAGGTTGCAAATGTCGCAGGCGAGACAATTGTTCCCGTTGCAGGAAGATCTTGCTGATTGGATCAATAAAACTATAGGTAAGTGCCAATTAATTATTTATCAATATCGATTAGATTGATCTAAAAATTGGTATATTGTTGATTTGAAATGTATATAAAAATAAAAATTGATAATTGAAATTTTGAATTTCATAAATAAGGGGTGATTTTATAAAAATATATACGTATATGTCAGTGTATTTTTTATTTTTATTTTGAATATTTAAAAATTTGTATAAATATAATAATTATTTTTATCTTCAAAAATATGTATTTTTTTTGTCAATCCTAATTTTAGACAAAATATACAAAAAATATCTTGTTAGAAAATTATGCATTTATGATAAATACAGTTATAATAATGTTTTCATTCTCATTTGTGTATATTTCTATACAAAAATATAGTTTTAGAATTGATGATGATATTACAAAAAAAATATATATGCATAAAAATTTGGTTAGATATATTTTTCACTGCATTTGATTGATGACTGCGCTCATCTAAAAGATGGATTGAAGGGTTTCTGTGAGGTTTTTCGGTGATTTGCAAGAAGGGAATATCTTCCCGTATTTCTTTTTTTTTTTTTTTTTTTGTGGACGTCTGAAAAGTTTCGTAATTATCTCGTACGTTTTTAGCTACGTGCAATCCATCACTGTAAAAGAGATTAATGTTTAAAAAAAATAAAATAAAATTCATGAATACTAAAATAAGATATCTTTTGGTGTCATAAAAAAATAATTATTTAAGAAAAATATAAGAATAAATTATGAGGCAATTATTTTATATTATGAAGCATGGTTTCAAAAAAATATAATTTACAAATGGTTATTATTATTAATGTAAACTGAAAAAAATGTTTATACGATTTTTTGAAAGTACTCTATTATAGTTTTAGAGTTTTGCGTTTCAATATCATTATATAGAGAAAATTTTGATAATAATTTACATAAATCAGCCATTGAAATAAATGCCTTGAAATAAAAGATCACACCCATAGATTTTTTTTTCTAACGAAATAGTAAACAATAATAGTCAATTTTGTGACTCTACTTTTATACATTGGACGTTCGCAACATGCCGATCACGTCACACGGTGCGACATAATGAAAAATTATCATACGTATATATTACGTTTAAAACAATGGAAAAATGTACTTGTAAACATATTACACACACATATATATATATATATATATATATATATATATATATATTTTTTTTTTAAAACGTATGTTATTTTTTGCCTCGTATGCAGATTTTGGTCGTAAAATGTGGGCGAATGCTATTTTCTATGTGACGCCGATTTGCGGAGGCGAAAAGATCATCATGATGACAACAATCATGATAACGATCAAACCATAATAATTCTTGACGATGATCTCGATTAACCGTTACGTTCATTAATTATGCTTGTGATGCTGTACAACTGTTACCTCACTTGCTGAAAATATCTTCATCGTCTATTGAATAAAAAAAAAACTGACTAAAATATCTTGAGTATTTTATTCTTCTCGTATCATTGTCATCGTATGAAAAGAAGTTTCTTCACGAAAGGCTAGAATCTTGCGATCTTTTCTTATTAAACTCATTTGGAATATATTTGTGAAAATAAATTTCACATTTACAACATACATAAAAATATAAACTGAATTATTAATATTAATTTAACCTTCGATATAATGGAAAATTTAATTTTCAGCGCTCATTATATTTTTAATGTCATATATAATATACAAAAAATATTTATGTTTATATTTTAAATGCATTTATATATTACTTTTTGATTTCTTTACTATTATTACTAGCTTTATTATCATTGACATAAATGTCTTTGCTGTCGGGCAAGAAATAAATTTTCCATGCTCAAGTGGTTCCATAGAATGCTATAATAATAAACATACCATGACTTTTTACTCTACTTTAAAATATTATAAGGTATTGCCATGATGATGATAAAGGTTGACTTTTATATGGAAATTATCTGAATAGTGTTCCGAAAAGAAAAAAATATTCCAAACATTATTTTTATTTACGACTCGAATTAAAATTGATTTTTGAACATAATTTAAATGAAATATTACGCGCAGTTTTTACGACAGTTTCAATTATGAACAAGAGATCAACATACATAATAAAGTTTATAATATTTACACTCAAAATATTGTGGGTTGATTTGATGTTATATTTATTTGTTTATATTAATATTTTTTTTAACATCTATAAAAAAAATCGGACAAGTTCAAAGCCTAAACATGAATGAATAATTCTCGTTTACATTTGAATACATGAATTATTTAGAGTCAAAATTCTATAATATATTCAGTATAATATAATTGATTACTTAATATTTGTTTTAATTTATATATATATATATATATATATATATATATATATATATATATATATATATATAATAAATAATGAATTTGTAGCTCGATATTTTTTTTCAAGTCATGTGTGGTCCGTAAATTACGAGTTGGACAGACCTGAAAAAATATATATTCCGTTTATATTCTAAATACATATAATAATTACGAAAATTTTAAAAAATATGTAATATGTTAAAATAGATATGATTCAACTGTTGTTTGCTTTTTTTTATCTTCCGCTGTATGAAACTATATTAAAAACTTGTTTATATACAACAATGATATTATATATATATATATATATATATATATATATATATATATATATATTAATAATTCTAAACACGATTCTGAGGATATATAAATTACTATCTGTCAATATAACAATTTTATATTTTATCTATATAATTATCATACTAATTTATATCATTTTAAATTGGATGTGATGAAAATTATATTCTTAATGTTAAAAATTTCAGTATATAGTAAAAAAATATTTTAATAAAATTAATCAATTAAAAATCAATACATTTTTTGTAATATCAGGAATATATATTGTGTAACCATTAAATATATTTAGAATCTTTGTAATCTATTTTAACTGTCGGTTATATAAATAGATCAATTTTATAATTGTTTCTGTCAAATAAACATAGAATTTTCATGTCGTATTGACAACTCAGGGTTAACTTATAGGAAGGTACTTATCGTCGAAGACCAGTTTCAATTTATTGTGTCTGCATCGAGGTCGGTCTTTTGTATTGACCTTTATGAAAAAAATCGGATTACTTTCGTCCAGAATTATACTTTTTATTTTTTATTTTTGTAAAAAAGTATACATTTTTAAACATTAATAAAATTATATGATAATCAATTGTCAAATTGATAATTCTTCGTTCTTTCTAACGTGTCTTTATGACATTTGATCACATTTGATCATATAATGTTACCCACTTGTGATAATTTTCTGGCGTTTAAATGTCAATCGCGATATTATATGACTCCATATCATTGTTCTCCATCATCAGACGTCTCGTATGGAAACGTTTGAAGACTGATTTATGTAAGAGATCAATTAGTGGCGTTCGTCGACATGACCATTTATCGTTTAACCGAAGACTTTACATGACAGTCCAATTTGTTCGTCTCTTTCATTTTTAACTTCGATATGTTCTGAATCAACGAAAGTGAAATAATTCGCTACATTTTTATTTATATTATTATTATTATTTGTAATAAATTAAGTTTTATTATATCATTAAGCGTGTTTATAATAAACGTAATTCGTGTAAAAATGGATTTTAATTGAAAGCAAATATTTTACTTTCACACGATTTAAAAAAACAATTTTATCATATTTTTCTCGCGTCAAATAAAATAAATAATTTTATATAAATTGTATTAATTAGATAATGTAATTTCTCTTTTCTTCATATTTTCAAAATTCGAAGACTTTTAAGAGGCAGTTTAGAGAAACGTTCAATTTTTTCATTAATAATAATTACATTTTATTTCACTATTAAAACAATTAAAATGAAATATATCGCATTTTTTATTAATTTATATTGAAAGCATTACAAGAGTATAGACCCACATATTTTAATAGTTTTTTTTTTTTACTAGATTCAACTTATCGTTCGAATATAATATAATATAATATAATTTTTAAGTGCGTGTAAAAAGATTCACTGTATTCCTTTTATTTAAAATCTAGATTCTATAATATGTAGGCGATTTTTTTTTACAAAAAACTATTTAACCACGTATTAAGAAAAAAAATGAAAGAACATCATTTATTGTGCGTGGAAAAAAATCGTCCCACATTTTCATTTTTGCAATTTTAGTTTATTATTATTATTATATGTTTTTATGTCATTTATAATGGTGCTTTATTTCGTTATAAATATGAAAAAAAATATTTTTCAATTTTCAAAATGTTAATTAAATTGATGGTTTGTATTAGATGAAGAATTGTATATTAAAATTTTATAATTATAATTAATTTTAATCGCCTTAAATAAAAAAAAAACCTTCAAAATCGCAGGTCCCTTAATATATCGATCGCCACTTCGTATCCTTGGGGATGATATGGAATAGGCCTCGTATCCTTGACCTCATTTAATAGCTAGTCCCTGGAATAACGATTTGAAATATGACAAAAATTTAAGTGTTTCATGATTTATTTTCTAAAAATATTTATATGCATCGAATTAAAATCGTATTATATAATATATATTTTAATTTAACACGAAAATATTTTACTAGCATTATTATTTAATTATATAAAAAATGAACATTGAATTCAAAATAACGAAAACAACAAACATGATAATAATATTATAATTATACTAAATATTTTTAACACATTAAATGCCATTCATTAAAATTACGTTCTCTTTAGCGTGTAATTACATTCATGTGTGTACAATTCATGCATTTTTCTCACGATTATTTATGCACGATAAAAAATTGATTTTTACTATATTTTTAAACAATATTACCGACATTGTTGATATTGTTGTTGCTGTTATAATATTATTAATGATGATGATGCAATAATATTTGAATCAAACACCCACAATCCACATAATATACCATATATATATATATATATATATATATATATATATATATATATATATATATATATATATATATATATATATTCTTTACTGCGCCATCGTGTGACTTTGCGCCATATTTGTTCCAAAAAGCAAAAATAAAAATACAACTCTTGTTGTATTTTTAACGTCTTATGTATTTCAAGAATAAATGCAACCAGAGACATCTGCTTCCTGATGTTTCGTGTCATGTAAAAAGTGCAACCATCTACGCTGGCTATTCTTATTTTTCTTTCCACATTGTCTATTTATTTGTTTTTTCATCACAAATAAGCGTCGTTTCTATTTTGACTTTTACTGAAAAGATCTGCGACAGAAAAAAAGATAACCGAGACTATGTAAATTTATCGAAACGATGATGTTCCATCGTCGTACTTCATCCATAATATGTTGTCGCATAAAGACTAATATATAAAATGTCGAGAAATGTAGAAAAAATAAATAAATAAAAACCCATTTAAAATTCTTCACATTGATCGACCCGGATTACCACTATGGGAAATCCTGTCGACAATATAGCTTAGTAACTGTATGGACCAGTTTGATGAGAATCGAGATCTCCAAATCGGTAATCTTTTTCTCTATACTCCGTTAACTATTACCCTTCGAAGAACGGAATGATATAATGATAATTTTTGTAACATTTATCACGTTTCATTATGTATTATTATATAGTGTATATAGTTTTCTAATAAATTAATTTGAACTTGACCTAAAGATTGCTAAGGTCATTGGTCATTGATTATCTATACTAAATAAAAAATATATATCTTGCATTATATTAAATATATTTTGATTGATAAAATAAATACGAATCTAATATTAATGATGGTAAATTTATTTATTAATTTATCAGCAGGTCGTAGGTTCATTTTCGTATCTCTTGCACAATTATTCTCCATTATTAATATGTGAAAGACGTCATAATAAGAAAATCAATAATTAATTTGAATGAAAGTTTTCATAAGAATTGTAATAATATTTTATTTTATAGGTATCACACATTTAAACGGTGAAAACTTTTTGATAACTTTGGATAATGGAGTGGAACTCTGTCAACTCGCTATGGTCCTTCGCGATAAAGCCAAAGAAGCAGCAGAAAAAGGAATATATATTGGGGTATTACGATATTATATACAATTTCAGCTAAAAATCAATAATTATGATTGGATAAATGGTGTTTGTTATTATCATTTGTTTCATAATATTAAAGCCAGTACCGCAGGTTCGGGAAAAATGCTGGCATAAAGCGGCGCGTCGTAGTTTTTTCTCAAGAGACAATATGGAAAATTTTATCACATTCTGCAAACAATTAGGAGTACATGAAAATCTTTTGTTTGAAAGCGACGATTTAGGTATAATTCATAATTATTTAATATTGTTAATTTTTTGTTTACTTTATCAATGAAATATATATCTCCATAGTTCTTCATGCGCAGCCAAGAAATGTCATTCTGTGCTTATTAGAATTGGCAAGAATAGCTACCAAATTCAATGTTGAACCTCCTGGTCTTGTGCAGTTAGAAAAAGAAATCGCTTTAGAAGAAGCGGGAGTTTTGGATGATAAGGATAATAGATTGGGAGCTACGTTAGGATGGCAGTTCCAACAAGAAGATATTCCTAAATCACCGAGTAAAAAGTTAGTATTTCATCTTATATATATTGTATGAAAATCATTAATTAAATTATTTTAAATTAATTATTAAAATTATTTTTTTAGAGATGAAGAAAAGTACGATAAATCACCTACGATAATCGAAGAAGAAGGTAATGAGACTTTTCTTGTACTATTTTTTTCTTATTTAATGAATAGGTTTTAACAGAAAAATTAATTTAATCTATATTGAATCATATTTCAGTGTCACTTTCTGTTGGATTATTCAATACAGAAAGTGAAGACAATCGTTCGGTTAATACAGATGACACATGGTCTGGTTGCACTCCGGAAGATCTCGATGTGCCTCTGAAACCTTTAACAGAATTAGATAAAAGGGTATGTAAAATATATTCAAAATAAAAAAAAATATTGAGTAGTCAATATTGCTGATTTATATAAATTATTGGATTTTGCAGGTTCAAATTGTAACCAGATTGATGCAAAGAAATTGCAATTGTTCCGAAGGAAAATGTTCTAAAATGCTTAAAGTTAAAAAAGTTGGCGAAGGACGGTATAATATTGCCGGAAGAAATGTCTTTATCAGGGTATTTAGAAAAAAAATGAATTCATATAATGTATAGTATTACATATGATTGTGAAAAATCATATTGGATTTTAACCGTTTCAGCTTCTCAAAGGACGACACATGATGGTACGCGTTGGAGGTGGATGGGACACTCTAGAACACTTCTTAACACGCCATGATCCTTGCCAAGTACGTCTCATATCATCACAGTCATCATCTACATCACTAAAGGTCACAACGGTAGATCTAGTTCAACCACAGCCAACGCTTGATACGAAAGCAATCGAAAACGCTATTATTGACAGCATAGAATCACAATGTAACAACAGTGCAAATAGTAGTGGCGAAATTCTTTATAACGATTTGTTAACATCAGCCGTTGATTCCATATCTGATACGTCGTCAGTAAATAGTACAACGCTGTCAAACGCGTCAAAAGCTTCCAACGATAAAAATTCACCTAGTAGCGGCAAAAGCACACCAAACTCTTTGAAATCAAATTCTAATAAACACTCCACAAATGGAAGAATCACACCACAATCAAATGGAAAAGTATCATCTAGAAATATAAAATCACCAATCAATGGCAAAATCTCTCCTTTAGATAACAAACCATATGCTAATGGAAAGATATCGCCTTCATCATTAAAATTAGATTTGAGTACATCAGCGAGCAATCGTAGAATTAAATCAGCAAACATTATCAATAATAGAATGATTTCACCCGTTGAAAGCAGCACTAGATTACTTCCGGCACTTTCCAAGAACAATAATTCTTCCATTAAATCTCCTAGAACTCCGACGTCCGAAGGTAGAAAATCACTTCCGTTAGCAATCACACCGGAAAATAACACAACCAGAAGGAGGAGTTTAAATCTTTCCCTATCATCGGCCAATTCCAAATTGAAATCACCATCACGGACGAATAGAAGTCAAAGTCTTAAGTCCCCTATTAATTATAAGCCATTTGTGTCAACGTCTAGTGCCAAATCTCCTGTGAATACAATTGCATCTATCGTATCTCCTTCTAGTATTGAAAAGAGTATCAAAATGGCGCTTCCAATACAAAACACCACTCCGAATAAATCATATTTACAAATAAGGGCTAAATACAGAAGTCCCCCACCTCGTGATGTACCCCCAAGATAAACTCTTCACAGTTTTACATTAGTGATATTATAATATTTCAATAATCTCTTTTGTGAAGGATTCTGGTCTAATTTTAGTTTTTAGTTATTTTAGGATATCCGATTTATAAAATGAGAAAAAAATCCATTCACAGATCTCCATAGTTAGGCTAAAGAGGTCGTTGTTTTACTATTTATCTCCAATTTTAATGTTTTTTTTTAAACGTTTTCAAATAAAAAATGGAGCAACATGTTGTTTACTAGTCAGTTATTTTTAATTTTTACTCGTCTTGTGAAGATTTTTAAGGGCATCTTTTTTAATATTAACCTAAGTCCATATCGTTCAATCCAAATCTTTTTTTATACAATGGAGAGATTGAATAAAATTTCGAACCATCTATCGACGATAATAAAAACAATTTTGAAATTACAAATACATTCTGTAAGAAAAATACAGTTAAACTTTTATGAGATTATACATTTTTGTACATATATTTTGAGCTATTTTTCCTTTTTAATTTATAACTGTTACCAAATTAGTTTTATTATTTATATATTAATGAAAATACTACTTTTTTTTTCATTAATTTTACTTATTGAATAATTTATATATATATGTGCAAATATATTAACATCTGCAATAAATAATAAATAATGTAAGATGTATATTCAATATAAAAATATTTTTTCCGATTATAGAAACTTGTTTTCTAGGGTCAAGTGACTTGAAAATGAAGCGCTATTTATTTATATAAATTGTACTTGGATCTGATCAAACCTAGAAACATTTAGAATGTTGAACTAAGGTTTTTCTGATAAAAAAAAATACAAATTATATACTTTGTTTTTGTAACATGTTAAAGAAAAGATTTATCAGATAATTTAATATTATTAAATGATTTTTTCATTTTCAAAGAGTCAAAAGATTTCAAGAATATTTGTCTTCTAAAAGTCCCCTAAATTCTTAATCACAAAAATCGAATATGAAATAATTTATCATGTAATTCATTCTTTTTTTACACATATGAGATTAACACGTGATAATTTTGTTATTTTTTTTTTATCTGAATACCAATTATGTACATAGAATGTAAATCTAAACCATTCCATAATTTAATTCCATAATATAAAGGAACAAAATTGTACACATGTTTAGATTTTTTTTATGTACACAAATCTAAAAATCCCTTATTCTTCTTGTATATTTTTTTATGTACTAATAATTGTTTCTTTATAATTTTATTTTTCTTTTGTATCTAAATAAGCGTAAATAAAAATACGTATAAAATTAATAACCATTAAAATAATATCTTTATCATTGAATATATGATAATTAAATACACAACAAAAAAAATTGTTTAATTTTTACAGTCTTATATAAATTACTAACAATTATCCATTTATGATAGTTTATATAAAAATATAGGCTCACATTGAGCTGTAGAATAGACCATTCAATCGGTCTATTAGTTTGAAACTAGATATCATCATGAATTCATCATAAAACATATAATCATTATAATTTGATTATAAATTGTGACAACATTTTCTTATACATAAATTTGATAATCAAAATGGTGTCAACATTAAATCATATAATATATTTGTTGATGCGCTCATTAAATAAATAAATATAAATGTCCAATTTTAATATTATATATCGTATATTTTCAATAAATATTCTCATTAGTACAATTACTATTAAGATTTCAATAATAATTATCATTACATTAGAATGATTATGAAATATTAAATCCACTATTTTTACACTTTCCTTATACAGGTATAACGTATGTATGTTTATAATACAAATTTATCTATAATTCATTATGTAATCAATATATATTTTTTAATCTTGCTAATTATAATTCGCCATTTATTAA
This sequence comes from Leptonema lineaticorne, assembly GCA_024500535.1. NCBI lineage: Eukaryota > Metazoa > Arthropoda > Insecta > Trichoptera > Hydropsychidae > Leptonema > Leptonema lineaticorne. Next base: position 832,545 of record JANIJI010000002.1, read on the forward strand.
TCCAAAAATATACAAAAGTGCATAATTAACTTTTCAATTATAAAAAAAAATATTTTTTTCTTGTGCATTCGTTAAAAATATATTAAATTTAATCGTTTAATTTTTATATTATAATTTTATATTTTAATAAATTTATCAATCATATTTAATTATAGGCACATTTGAAATGTGTCTGTATTTTTCAATTCATTGATTTTATATATTTTTATGAATGCATAATAAAATTATAAATATATTAATGAATAATTTTATATTTGGAGAGTTAATTATATTCAAATTATATAATATAGGAAAAACGTTACATTTTTTTCATACAAATTAAATGATTCGCCTCGAAATTTATCGCAAATACCTTTGAAATTTTCAAAATTCTGGTTGTGAGGCTGTTTAAGAGTCATATTCATATATATTTTTAATATAAAATAATAATAAACGAAATATGTTTGAAAAAACAGTCAAACGTTTTGAAAGGATTGATTATATATATTATATATATATATATATACATATAAAAAAGATTTACAATATTTTCGGATTTTATACATTTCACAAACCGCGAGCCTTAAGAATGAAATATAAAGTAGAAATAGTATATGAATTTGAAACGAAGCTCTAATAAAGTTACATTTGTCAAATTCAAACTCTGTTTCAAATGTAGGAAGTAGAATATGAAAACTTGAAATCGACTCGACGTCTGAAAATCTGATAATTAAAATTTGAAATGAAGTTCTAATATAGTTACATTTGTCAAATTCAAACTGTGTTTCAGATGTGATATCGGTTTCAAACTTCATTTTTTAAATTCAAAGTGATAAATACAGTTTGCACATTGTCGACAATTAAAATATAATATAATATATATATATATATACAAGTATAATTGCACATTTAAACATTGTATATCATAAATAAAAGTTTTCATCACGACTCATGTTCATGATGTAAAAAGCGATTCTCATGCACACATTATAAGACGCTTTATACTATATTTATTCTCATCTTCATGATGTTATGTGCTTCATTATCACTTACGAATAAATATTATTAATATCGAACGTAGATTTGTTTTATTTAATGCACCATTAGATACTAATTAATCCGTGTTATTTGGCATCACTATTGATTTTGTATGATTCTAGGTGTGTCGAGCTGGAAGAAGATATTGTCCGAAGCCAAAGTTAGTAACAAATGTCAATAACAATGTGAAAAAGTTTACTTACTATAATAAGTTCTTTCAGAATCAGAAACTTCAAAATTTCAAAATAACTTTGGTATAACGAAATTCATTCAACTGACTATCAACAGTTTTGTATTATTATATTTGCACCTAAATTACACATGTATTGAATAATTAATTATAAATTTTATTTAAATATTATAAAAATAAATACATTATAAAAATAAAAGTCATAATAAAAATATATATAATTTTTTTTGATAGAGAATGTGGCTAGAAAATATAAACATATTAATAATGTTTATCAAAAAAAACTGACACTTATTTTAAATGGTCAACTGAAATAAAATATTTTATAATTCAAATTAAATTATATTAATTCAATTTAAAAAGTTATTAATAAGTTTGTTGTATAAAATAATAATAAAAATATATATCAATTAAATACTACAGCCTAGCTACTATTGTGATCAAAAAGTAAGGTGAATATTATCATTTAAAACTCTCGGGCATTAGGAAGGCAGGTAAATTGTACATTTTTTATAACACTTGCCAAGCGTCTGTTTGTCAAAAGGTTTAATTATCTTCGAATTATACGTGTTTTTACAACTCTTGGTTCCTTTATCGCGATAATGTCATACTGTATTGGTTTTTCGCGACTTTTTTGCCAAAAACTCAACTCATACCGTTCCGCAACCACCGTATTCGCCTGACTTAGCTCCGTGCGACTTCTGGCTATTCAGCAAACTCAAAAGGCCAATGCGGGAGCGTCGTTCTGACACGATTGAAGAGATAAAAACCGAATCGAAGAAAGTCTTGAAGGCTATACCGGAAAAAAATTCTTCCGACTGTTTCGAAGACTGTAAAAAGCATTGGCAAAGTGCGTTTTATCAGACAGGAATTACTTTGAAACAGGTGAAATTAATTTAGAAGTTAAATAAAGAATTTACATTTTATAGACAAATTCACCTTACATTTTGATGAGCGTTATGTCATTATCATATGAGTTAAATATTAATAATGTAAAATATAATATTTATAATAATAATAATATATTTCAGTCATTCTTTGATATTCGAAATTTAACGCTACATATATTTTATGATAATAGTTATATACAAACGTTTGCTGAATATGAAATATACGTCAACGAATCATGACTGTCTTCATCATGAGTTGAATAGATAGTGTTATATTATGATAAAATTTCGGCGATACTATCTTAGAATATTGCTTTTATATTACCATATAGAAATAATTAAAAATAATTAATTATTCAATCCCATGTCTAAATATTAGATTAATTTTTTACATATAAAATAATCATATTGATCTATAATATTACTGTTCAATGTTTTTTTAATGAAGATTTTTCATTACAATAATCTAAAATCTATTTTAAAAAAATGATATCAGCAAGAATAGAATATGGATTTAGATATTAAAATTCAGTTATCGACAAAAAAAGGAATATCCAAAGATTTGTTTTAAAAATGTCAAGTATTCCACAAGGATTAAAAAGGATAATTATTTTTTTATAGTATTTATATAAGTGGATTCAAATATGAATTCATGTATAATTTTTTTATGATTGAAATACACATTTTAAATATATTTTTAATGATGATAATAATTATCTCAATATTATTATATGTGTATATGATGAAAGATAATCCTATAATGAAATAATAAACGACTTATTTAATTGACAACAATTTAATTTTTGTTATATATATATATATATATATATATATATATATATATATATATATATATATATATTATATATTATTCTTTCAGTTATTTTTTAGAACTATGTATTTTTCACATAACTTATACATTTTCCATTAAGTAAATCACTTAATAGAACTCATAAAATTATCTAGTTATCGGTTCAAATTCGACTTAAGAATGTGAATTATTTGACTTCACGTTTTCTAATTCTATCCGTCTAGACTTTCAATAAAAGTCAATCACTTCAGTTTATGAGCCATTCTAGATTTTTCGCATTCGTGAGAATTGTTTTATGAGAAAATCGTTTTTGTACCTATAAGTAATTCGTTCATTTGAGAACCGTAGAGATACTTATAATAAATAAAATTATAATATTACTGTGAAAAGGCTGGATTGTTTTAAATTACTATTAGATAAAAGCTTTTTGCTAAAGAAGGCTGTAAAAGAAATACAAATATTAAACAATTAAGCATCTTTTCTAAGTTATTTATTATTAGATATTTTTGGAATTTCGGGAAGTGGAATTTTATGTAGATTTTTAATTCTATTTTATTTTGTAAGCTTATAAGTTTTTTTGTAGTAATTAACCTTAATCTCTAATTTGCATGGTTAACATTAAATTCTCAAAAAGCCATGAATCTCTTTATCAAAATTTTTTAAAAAATATTTGTAAATAATTTATATTGTAATGGATAAAAATAAGATTTAATTTCTGTTATTTTCTTGATAGTGAACAACAATTTTTCTAATAAAATATTTTATATAAATAATGCACCATTCAGTTAAATGAAGACTAAATATTTATAAATAAATACATATAAATACATAAAGATTAGATCGTTTAATTTAAATATTTAAAGCGTTAATTGTTCAAACAGCGATAAGTGAAACGGAAACAAGAACGGCAACCTTCAATTATAAAACATAAACACAAGACTTACAAATGGACATGTTTCCAATTTAGAATTCACATGTGGATCAATGTCGTCAATCAGCATGTCATAAATGTATTTTCCAAAATTCACCATCCAAGATTCGGTTCTATGTGACAAGAAAAGACTTAAAAGAAGAAAAAAAGAAAAGATAGGATCTGAAACAGGATACGTTCGGTATTGGCAAGGCGGCGTGCGGCGACTCGTGGACAACGACTCTTCACCAATATTGATGAGGCTGGTGATCGACATTTCTCGGAAGATGCCTTCTCCGGTGTGAATATCGATCGTTCATTTGCGTTGACACTTAGCCACGACGATGGGGCAATCCACTTGAATATCGCTAATTTGCCTCACCTTGCCTTGTGTGAGCATATGTATTGCCTTGTATGAGCATATATATGTAATACAAACGATTTAAACCGTTTTATTTTTGTTATACTTGCTGAATTATAAAACTGAAATGGTATATTTTATGCTTTATTTTAATTCATATATTATTTTAAAATTATAAAATAAATAAATAATTTCATGGCGCGATCGGTTCTATAAGAATCAAGACCTTTTCTATATATGTCTAACCTTTGAAGGATTTAACGTATATCTAATAATTTTATATATATATATTTTCAAATAAAATAAATTATTTTAATAAAAAAATATACAAAAATAACATTCCCGTATGCTTTTTCATTTTTGGAGATTAAAAAAAAGTAAATATGCAGTTCGGTTTTTACTGAAGTGTGCAATTTTTATTTTTACGCTACATATATTAAGAATTCTTAACTGTGTCCTAAATGGATCCCTTTTTACACTACACATAGTAGATCTTGAGAGATTCAGTTTAAGAATTTCTAACAGGATCTAAGTGGATCCCTTGAGAGTCTGTAAGTATAAAATTAAAAAAAACATTTTTTTAGATTGTAATATATGTGTTTTGTAATACAATTCTTTCGAAATTTTATTAAAAAAATTCTTTAAAGATTTAATATAATAAAAAGTTTAGTACTCCATATTTTAGATATTCAAAGACTATAGCGCCACTAAAATTTATAGGATAAAATGTTCTTTATTTTATCTATAAAAAAGCACGATAAAAATATCCCATAAAACAATTCTAACATAGATTGAAAATTGAAAAAAAAAGTAAATAAAACACGTAAAAAAAGTGTCGATTCCTTAATAGATTAGCTGGAAAAACTTTCATATAAAATACGCAATTTGCAACAAAAAAAAAAACGTCGTATTTTAATGATATTCCGCGCTTAGTCTGCATGTGCATCACGCGCATAACGATCGTCGATAATTTGTTTAATTCGCGAAATGACGGATAAATTTTAAATCGGACACTATTTATAGATTTTTTTTAAAAGCCAGTCGAAATATCGGAATCACCTTCGATACTCCGACACAATCGTCGCCTGCGCCTCGTCTAATTTGCACATCTAATGGCGAATTTCCGAGTAATGATATAAAAACATGCGTGCTTAGATTGAAAAAAACTAAATTATTTGTTATATTATCATATATATATATATTTACTATACACGGCAGCGATTTGTGTTTTAAATTTAAACGTTTTTCCGTTGAAAAAAAAAACATTTATATTGTATTCTTATATAACTGCTATAAAAAAATGTGTACAAATTAGAAAAAAAGTATTCAGCTGTAAATTATTAGATTCAGAAGATGAAAATAATTATTTTTAGAACATATAAAATGTGATGGTCAGAAATAAAACTTCTTTGGGGGGACATCTTTAAAATATTTAAACTTAAAATTTGCATGGATATTTTGAAAGATCATTTTTTTATAAAAAAGATAATTTTGTGGCGTATCTGAATTTCTAATGAAAAAAAAATTGGTGTGTGTGAAGAAAAAGATTGGCCATATCTGGTCAGTTAGTTTGACTCAATGTATTAAGTCCACTTTATTTTATTAATATATTTATTTCAACTTGATATCTTTACTTTTTTTTAAGTATAAAATTTATGGATTGTTCTTGGATACAGAAATTTAGATCCAAAACAACTGTTTGATTATCTATATGTATTAATATCATTTTTTTCAAAAAAGTAGAAAATGTGTCTTCTTGACAAAGTATATAAATAATTATCACTCTTATTTTATATATTATAATAAGAAGAATATAGATAAATATTGATATATATATAATGAATATAGATATATATATAATGAATAGCATAGCAAATTACAGTAAACGATTAACACAGTAATAATGGCGCCAGATTCGATTTCGAATTGAACTTTTCAGGAACTAATTATCTAACGTTCAACATCTGAATAGTCATCATTCTGACGCTTGAATAGCAATTAGACTCAGACCAGGATTGAAGACCAGGATCTGTCAGATATTACGATTTGGATTCGAACCGCGATCGAGATACGAATAGATTGTAAAGCATTATTTTTACTACAAAAATAAAAATCGATGGTAAAGCACATAAAAAAAGTCGGGGCCGAATATAAAATGCACGATTTGAATCGTACAAATCATTGACATCCTTGTTCTATCGCTCTTCGACATCTTCGGCTGGTTTGGTTATTTGTGAGGTCGCCATTCGGTCTTCCAAGTAATCATCAGAGGTCGTCTGTACAATATATATATATATATATATATATATATATATATATATATATATATATATATATATATATATGCTGATAAGACGTAATTTGTATGCTATTATAGTGACTTCGATTTCGGTGTTTTAGTTTCACAATAAATCAAATTCCAAGGATGGTCACGGTCTAAATATAAATTGCCATATGAAAACCGCCATTTTAACGGGTCTAATTATAGTTAAAGTGATTTATCGATTTCACTGTGAAATGGACACAAATTCGTCAAACAAACAAAAAACTATTAAAAATATTGTTCTGATATTATAATTAATTCATCAGTATCTTGAAACTTTAGTTGACAATCACTGCACATATTGTATAAGATATTCGTAATGAAAGTGTGGTTAGGTATTTGATTTATCTCGAACTTGAATCTAATTTAAAATATTAAAAGACTAACGCTCTTCAATATAAATAATGTCACAATAAAAATTAATATCTCGTTATAATTGTGACATTTTTAAAATTTTATATTATTTTTAAATATTTAAATTTATTACATATAAAGTTATAGTATTTCTGATTTATTATGATAATTTCATAAAATAATAATAATAATAAAACATAGTACTTGATTATTTTCTAGTATTCTTCAAAGCACTGTTTGTATATTATATTAACTTAAATTGTTAAAAAACTGTATAATTTTTATTCAAATACAATTGAACTTTTAAGTATGAATAACATATAAATGTATTAAAAAAATGAGTATTATATACCAGGTGTGTCAAACTCTACACGTGAAATTCTATGTACTTAGTTATGGGCTGCACTTTAAAAAAATAAGTTACGAGCTTGATAATTAAAATAATACTTTTAATACAAATTTATTAAACGGTATTACATACAAATAAAAACAACAAAATATATGCAAATTTATATATGTCATCAAAAACGCTATTTTCGCTATTAAGAGCGCATGTTTTTACGTAATTTTAAAAAGAAAACCCCGCGAAAACACGATTATTTTTGATATTTTGAATTCAATCCAATCGACAGATATTTTACAATTTAGTTATTTTTATCAAAAACAGAACAAAATTTCGTCGGGTCGCAATTTTCGTATTGAAAGGCCGCATTCGGCCCGCGTTCTTCATGTTTAATATGCCTGTTATATACCAATATTAGACCAATCAATATGCATAATAAAGCAAATTTAAAGATAATAAACATTTTTTTTAAATAGATATTAAAAGATCGAATAAAAGACTGGCAAATATAATAAAGTTTCAAAAATAAAATTGAAACATCAATAATTTACTATTATATTTTTTGTTTATAATCAATACGTTATATAATTGTATTTATTGATTAATTCAAACGTAATTTTCCGTGAAGCACGAATTACCATCGAATAAATAAAAAGACCATTTGTTATTCATTATATTTTGCGATTGAAAACATAATAAAAATATTAAAATGGCGAAGAAGAAGAAGAAGAATAATAATAAAAAAGGCTTCAAATTCATCAGAGAATAATAGTCGATTTTTTTTCTTATAATACCGTTAGTTTTAGCTATATAATATTCGAACGTGACCTTTCAGTTTGTGGTTTGCACTCGGGGCACTAATTTTTTTATTTTTATATGTTCAATAACAATGTTTCTCAATTATTTTTTTCCAAAAAAAAAAAAAACCTTTAAAATCAACAAATACCTTATGGTCGATACAAATTTTCAAAAAAATGTTCATAACATTGAACTATTTCACTTCAAAACATAAACAATGATATAAATTAAATTCCTTATAAAGGAAAGCTCCAAATAAAATTAAAATAAATTTATATGATATTATTGTGTATCAATGTTTAGTTTTATATAAATTAAAAAATATCAATAGACGAATTTTATAAATATCATAGATTACTCACTTAAGCTTTCTATTTTGAAAGTTTGCTAAAGTTTTTTAAAATACATATCCATTTAATAGCAGTCATGCAGTTTAATTCAGTTGATTCGAAATATCCAGAAAGTCGGCAACTTTTTTTTCTTTTAACTTTCATTATTAAAGTAAGCCGTGTTTCCTGCTTTCATTTTCTATACTAAAAAAATAGTGATAAACAACCTTTTGTCTTGTTAAAAAATTATATTTAAAAATATTAAATAAACATATTTTTAGTACGTATTATAAAAAAAGGAAAAAATCAGAGGTAAAAATATTATTATTAAATAGAAACTCATATCCAGAAGGATTATAATAGATAATAGTAATACATAAATAGTGTTAACTAGATTCGCCAGATCTTAATAATGATTCACAGTACAAAGCGGTCTTTAAAATTCCATTTGCGACTTTGATGAATGCAGGTTTAAATATAAAACATCTTTTTAATCATGCAAAATGTAATAAGCATAATATTCAGGAATGCGTATAAAGATAAATATGCATATTTTTTTTTATGTAACTTATACTATTTTTTTTTTGACAATGTTTAAAATTACACATTTACGCACGTATATTAGGTAAGATGATGGTACTTTTGGCATAACAACTAAACGTTTGGCATAAATTGTAATTTGTATGTGAAACGTATGCGAAGAACGCAAGTTTTCCGTGAAATTAACAGCTATGAATTTGAATAGATCTAGTAGTTGAATCGTGCTAGAAATGATCGCTGTTTTTTGCACATTTGTTGCCTATGTGTCTAGCCAAACGTTTGGCCAAAAATAACGGCCAAATTTCATTACAATTTTCGTGGATATTTAGAGAATTCTTATTATGACACACGCAGATCCCAGATGAAGAAGATAAAGATCCTAGTTCTAGGACTTTTTATTTTGCTAATGATTTAATAACAATGTTTTACATGCTTTTAGTTGTAAGTAAATAATTTGTAAACATGTTATAAAAGCAGTGATAAAATCAATCTTCAAAAGATATGTGTAGGCATCTTAATTGACGTCTATTCACGTATTATAAAGCATTAGTGTTTGAAGATAAAAAAAAAACAACAAATTATAGAACCACAATGGCAAATATTCGTGTGCGTGATTATGATAAAGATTATGATGTAAATATTAACATAATTTTCTAATTTGTTATGTTAGATTTATTAATCGATTTGAACAATGAAAATATTCCGTTTATTGTTTAATAGAAATAATAACTTTAGTAAATAAAATATGTTGTTAATGATGAAAAGAGATAAAAAAAAATAAAAATATTTTAATTTGTGATAGTTTATAGTTTTATATATTGATTTTTATTAAATAATATGAAATTTTTATTATAAATATATGTTATATATGAAGGATAAATTTTGAATTAAAAATTAGAACTAGTAAAAATTCGAATGGGCTTTGAATTTTAAAGTGGAAATCCTCATTTACGAAGGTTATAACATTATTATATCAAACAATATATATTTACATTATTAAATAATGTTTCATATAATCGATCGGTTAACGATTAAATGACAAATTTTAAAAGTCTTCAAAATTCGAAAATTTCCTTTAAAAAAAATCTAAAATTATGTTTCGATTCATTTCAACTCTATTTATATACTTTAAATAATATTAATTAATCAGAAATTTAGGTAGTATTTGGATAGTATTAATTAGTATATTATTAATTTACAATTTTTTACAACTACTTACCCCTCCACAAGCGGTGAAAAAAGATGGCGGAAAATCGTATCGATACCAACTAGTCCTACGTACTATGATATGATAACAATATCGAAATACGATTCCAAGCATAAAAAAAAACGATCTTCGAATTCAGTGACCTTCAATTATCCTTAATTTATCTTGCGAAAAACACACCTATCGGCATAATTAACGATACGGAGAAATCGAATTGGCACCGCGGTCACGATCTGGTCAAATATCGTACGAGAGTGGCTTTCAAACTTGATGGACATAAAAATATGCATAGCCGCTTTAAAAAACAAGAGAGATAAAAAAAAAGAACCAACATGATATACTATAAATATAACGCCTTTATCTAAATAATATCCATCGTAGGAAACTATTATATATATATTTATGTGCGGCGATGTCGTAAATCTCTTAACTCTTACGGGTAAAATCTTTAAGGCGTTAAACTGGATGATTATCATGTCGAGGATCACGATTTAATTACAAGCGTATCGTTGAATCAGATGTGGTTAACGCTAGATTCGCGATCTAAAAATTATTTTGTACGTCGCTCGATGCTTAATTGGATGAAAAAAATAATAAATTGAAAGAAATTATTATAAAAAATCTTAAATCAAAATTATTTAATATTTAAAAAAAATAAAGCTTTTATATAGAATATATTCATTGAAATATACAGAAATTAAATTTACCAATATACTAATTACAGTAAATTTATTTTTAACTTAAAAATTTCTGTTGCTTGACTATTTATTTAAATTATTATACAACACATACAACGGAACTTTCAAAGAATTTCGATTAAATAAAAGTTGATAATAATTTAATGGTAAAATTGAAATGCAGTTACAACTGAAAGCTCCGCCAGCCTCTGAAGCTTTTCGATCTTTATTATTTATTTGCGCGTTCGATTTGCTCTTGTAATGTCAAGAAAACAAAATACACATTAGCATCGTGAATAATTTATGAGATTCAAGGTTTATTGCACCTTCTTTTCATCACGTGTCGAAATAAAGGCAAATTATCGTTTACTTCAACATGATGCGAATTTTTATGTTCTATTTTTCTTAAGTAAAAACATGAAAAAAACCAATAAAAATAATAGATTTTTCTTTTCAATATTTTTAATAGTGTGGTGTAAAAAAAATTTTCAGTTATTTATAGAAGATATAGATAATTTATATGTAACAACGATACATTATATTAAATATACTATATAGTCGATTGGTGGTAACATTCATGTTTGTTCACTTATTTATTTATAAATAGCAAGCAACGAAGTTTAAATCTTGATATTGCATACATTTTATTTGCGAAATATATTTGTGTTTTGATTTGAACACAAAGTTACATCAGTATTTTCAGTAAAAGTAATATCTGAAGAGTGAATAAAAAAATGGCAACAAAAATTTATTTATATAATGTAAATTAAAAAAAAATCGTTTTAATTTAAATGACATCACAAAAAAAATTGTCTATGCAAAAGTTTATGCAGAGTTTTTTCCAATCTCCAATTATCTCCCAAACCTAGGGTTTTTCAGCATTTTTTTTATGAAGACGGACGCAATGATACTAACAATCAAGTGTTAGATAGATAGAGGTCTGTGAATTGATAAAAACAAAACAAAAAAGTTGACCAATCTAGAGTATATTAGCATGTGGAATCTCCAAAAGTCATTTTAATTTACGTGACTTAAGTCGCGTACGCAACAAACGCATTGCCAAGATGACGTAAATGCAAATCAAACCTCGCCCCTCAAAAACCGATATTTTCTTTGCATTGAGTGTGTGTGTGTGTGTGTGTATGTATATTATTACAATTAATATTTGACTAATAGATTTGTTACACGTATCCATATATTGTATACTTACTTTTCAACTGACTCCATAGGTCGTGAAAAGCCTTGATCTGCAAAAGAATTTTTTTTCATAATTGTTAGAAACATCAGTAATTAGTCTCTTTTATTCTGCACACTTTCCACATTCTATATGATTAAATTTTTAAACAATAGAAATAATATTATTAAAAATATATAAAATATTAGAGCAAAGCAGTTTTTCACGATTAACATTTTCCGAATTAAAACATAACCTTGTATTCTAATCAGTAAAATAAATCATCCGACATAACTATTATTTAAACATTAGGAATACAGATAAAAATATATTTTTTTTAACGTCTCATAATTATATATTGACGTATTTCTATATATGGTATATATATATATATATATATATATATATATATATATATATATATATATATATATATATATATGATATTCTAAGAAAAATGTAATTGACCGGAAGTGATCATATTATATGAAATTATCTTTTGAATTATTATATTCTAAAAAATAGTACTTTATTTATATTTTGAATCTCTTAAAATAGATATGAAAAATTATAACTAATTATTATGTTAAAATTACTTGTAATATATCAACAGAAATTTATAAGAAAAATTTTATGATGATATAAAAAGTATTATATTATATATAAAATACTATGAATTTACATATAAAATAACCACATATTATAAATTACTTTAAAAACAATAAAAAAAATATAAATATTATGTTGTTGATTATAAGCTAAGGTCAAAATCGTGATTTTTGCATATGCGTTATTACATATTCAAAGAACTTTTTTGTAATCGTTAAAAAATAAAATTTTTACAGTTAACATTTTATTTATTAGAAAAATATGTATTATAATTAAACAATATTGAAAATGAAACAATCAAATAAAGTTTTTTACTATGACTAATACGACTATATAATGGAGGATATTAGAAAAAAAAATTCATAAATTATCTTTCAAAAATTGGAGGAAATTTAAAAAATTAGATATTTTTTTAAATAAAAAGATATACTTTGTATATCGAAATGATAAGACAAAGCACAATGAGAATATCGTATAATAAATTACAATATATTATACTACGAATTCAAATCGACAATAAGAAGTATGTATACGAATTTATGACGCGATGCAAATTACAATGCATTCGTCCAGACACTGAAAAAAAGTGTAATAATCAAAAGATGTATTGTCGATACGTGAATTTGTTTAATATGTTGGTTTGATAATTAAAACGTGCCAGGTGTCACGAGCGAGATTTTCTCTGATGGAACGTCTTACAAAAATGCAAATGACACTTTTATCATACCGATAGATATCTTCATAAGTATTCAGAGGATAATCCGTCAAAGATATCTGTCAATTTGCATACCGTGACTTACTTGATCATACAGAGACCGATAATAGATGCGGCTAACTCTCAAAAAAAGTTATTAAAAATTAAGCTTATTATTGATAAGAGAGACTATGTCATATATAATATATTCGAATTAATGGAAACGATGACGAAACTGTTATATATTCACATGTCTTCGATGGTGTAGTGGTTTATTTTAATTCAAGATGAAAATTCTGTGATGTGACGTGACATCGATAAAAAAAACCGAAGATCCGTCTTTGTTTAACATATGCACCATTGTTCGAAAATTCGCCCATCATATTATGAAATTTAAAGAAGGGTTAGCGGATTTGCTTGTGTGTGCGTATGTGTTTTTTAATCTTATAAATAAATTCATATATTATAATAGTTTTATTTTTATTTTAGTTAACAAAAAAATAAAAATTATTACAAAAAAAAATATTTTTTTTAATAAACTATACACAAAAATTCAAAAATTATAGCTTACACAATGCTGATATTAAATTCAAATATCTAATGTTTTATTTTAAAAATTATATAATTATATATATTAGTAGCATTAAAATGAAATTACATAATCTATGTTTTTATTTTTTACAAAGATTTATTTTATACCTTTTAAAGTAATTTTTGGTATACTTTGAGTATTTCCTCCACCATATCTATTTTGATCTAAATTCCTCCACTTTGTATTTAGTTGATTTATTATATTTTAATACGTCATTCAGCAATCAATCCTGCGATTGATCATTAAATTATTTATCAGCAACTGAAATCATACGATAAATTTACGAGGACACACAAATAATTTATCCATCTTGGAGCAATTATGGATTTTTTTAAATTTTCTAGGAAGAAACCATCGCCTGCGGTAGATCAGATATACGATTGGAACAATTTGTCGTTCGGTTCGGGTTCAATAGTATTATATATTGAATATATATAAATACACAACAACAACAAAAACAAAACCAAAAAAAAAAACAAAGTATTATAGTGTGATTCACATTATTCAAATTGAGAATGGACCCGGTGTAAAACTCACGCGGATACGTACAAATAGCTTCTCGGAATCACGACATTTCAAGTTCGGACTCTTTATTTTATTTTTATCCATTTGACCAAACTTTTTTTTTATGCTTGTTTGATTCTGTATTTTCATCCCATCGCTTATTTATGCACAAACGTACTTCTTGCGCAATCAGACCTGAATATCACAAATGATTCCGGTTTTAGCCGAGATCGGCAACCGTCGATTTTCAGAAACATTTTTGAGAGATCTGTTTGAGTTTATAGCTCTAGATTATCTCATTAAAATTTAATGTTATATAGTTATGACATAGAGTCAGACATCAAAATCCTATAGGTATTAATCTCTTTGGATGCCTAATCTTGAATATATATTACATATTTTTTTATGTATCAACTTATTCATTAATTCCTTAATATAATAAATGATAAAATATCTATGAATAAAAGATAATCGATAAACATAATAAACTCAAAGTTTTTATGAAACATAATTAAATCTATCAAATGAACAAGTTTATTCAGAATACAAATGTATTTCAAAAAAAAAACAATTAGAATATATAATTCGTATAAAATTTTAAGACGAAAAAAAAGTATAAATTAAGTATTTTATTTTCAAAATCTATCTTTGTTTCGGTTTCAAAACACGAACCGTTGTAAACTTAAATTGCTTTTGATCAATAGAATATATATTAAATATGTCAAAATTTGAATTAAAAATCGATACTAGTAAAAATATCTTTTCAATTAAAATAAAAAAACAGCGTTTGAATGGTTAAATTATCTATTCTAAATTGCGATTATGCAATTTAATTCGATTTGCGACGACTCGTGAAAATGTTTACACTTTTACAAATTATGCAGTCATATCACATTTGATAGAATGTCGTGCATTTAATTTGTCAAAAATATTCTTAAGTAATTTTTGATTTAATTATATTTATATTGAATTATTAGTGCTTTATATAGATCTAAATTTTTTTTATATTTGACAAAAATCTTTTATTAAAATTTGGATTATTTTTGCTTTATTTCAATATACCGTAATTTTAATTGCATACACTTATATAATTTCGAATATTTCATAGTTGTAGTTTTGGAAATAAGCGATGTATGGTAGAATTGTGTTTGTCAAATGGCGTGTCGGGATGCAAATCTGTCTTCAGCGGCCTCCCTCATGCCAATGAGGCCGCCTCGTGATCGAGCAAATAACTTATTAAACCAAATCACATATGCGAACACCGAAAAAATCCTCCGACGCTGGCCACTTTACATGCATGAACCTGTGACACGACGAGAATATATTATTGGACCCTTACGGAAGGTGACGAATGTTAAAAGTGGACGGAGAGGGAGACGATCAGCCCCGACACAACCACTATATATACCAACATCAGGTAGTCGACAGTTATCTTCACTCGGGTGGAAGTCACAATAAGGTGGCTTAGCTCCCATATAGAAGACTTCTTCAACATTGTTCAAAGTGACGGACAAATTTTCAATCAAAATCATAATGAGGCTCTTTTTGTTATTCCTCATCGTTGGATGCGCCTTGGCTTTACCCAGGAATGTCAGATATCAAAACAGACGATCAGGACGTAAGCAAATATTTAAAATTGTAATACATATATTTTTATATAAATTTCGATTATTTAATAATTTTGTGTATTTTTTTCTTACTATACAGAAGTAGCAAGATATAGAACAGTTCAGTTTGCAAGACCCAGAAGAGCACCAATCAAGCATGCTATGCTCATCGGAGGTATCTACAGACCTCACAGAACTCTCCTTCGTAGACAAGGTTTTGAATCTGATGCTGCCATGTCAGCGTTTGCAACTGGTGATACCGTATCAGCTGGATCTTATTTAGGATCAAATTTGGGAGCCAATTGCGTATCTTGTGATCCGTTGGTCGAACAAGATAATCCAGAGTTGGGCGTTATTTCTGAAGCCGATCCAGTTCAATTTGACTCTGATAGACCAGAAGCTGTATTCCCAGAAGCTCCTGTAGCACTTGCGCCAGTTGCTGATGCTCCTTTAAGCGCTGAAGTGCCGGCAAAGAGAAGACCGAACAAATTAGCCGCTGCTGAGGATGACGATGATGAAAGCGATAACTTTGTGCCATCCAGAAAATCGAAAGGATCTCAATCATACTTTCCCATCGTTTTTGGCGGATACCCAGGTGCCCGATCCGGAGGCGGTGGAGGTCCAGGAGGAGTTACCGCTATTGCTAACAGTTATAGCACCGGAAAAGGAGGAGTAGCCACCAGTCATGCTACGGCTTATGGAGGAGCTCCACCCAAATCGAAGAAAGGATCCCAAGATGACGACGACTAAATAAATTTGTCCAAAGCGATTTTACCACCTCTGTTTGTGCAACGATTAACTAATTTAGATTTTATCATAAATTTATTATTACATATATGTATATTGTAAATTATAGTAAAAAAAAAACATAAAAATAATGCAAAATTAAGAAATATTGTTGAAGAATAAAGAATATGATATTATTTAGAAATATTTGTTTCATTATATATTTTATTACCAATTTTACTCAAAAAAAAAATAGTTTTTACACCCCTGAACAATTTTCAAACACTGGACAAAATAAAATAAACAAGATTTACCACCTGTACTCATAAATAACTGTTATTAACTCGACACTGCAAAAACACAAAAGACATTACAAAATGTATTACACAAAACATATGAACATCTTTTTTACATAAAATTGGTATAATTTTAAGATATTTAGAACAATTTTTAAAAATTGTAATAAAAATTTACTAAACATTGCTATTTTTTACCGTATAATAATAAATTTTATTTCAGTGATTTTGAAAATGGTACGAAGAATGATGTATTTATAAATTAAAAAATTCTACATCAATTTTTGAACATTTTCCTTTACTAAATAATTTCATACATTATTGTATTTAAAAATTTCAAATTTTATATTTAATGCAGTTACTAGGATTCATAGAAGAAAATAAATAAACAGCAAAACCCGTTTCACAATCTCGATTAGAAAAGAATTAAACATTATTCGCCGCAGTTCAACGTTGAGCTTATGTTTGGAATAAAAATTCAACTATCCATTATAATTTATTCAATTTTATGACCATTTTATAATCTATTATGTTGCTAGTTGAATTATAAAACTTGTAAGGTGTGGACTACGCATATTTTTATTATCATAATATTTTTATATACATATAATAAAGAAAAAGATATTAAAAACAATCTTGAAATACACTTTGAAAGTTACTATTGAATAAAATAATTTTATCCAAATTATCACTTCTGATTTTTACACTTATATATATATATATAATATTACCGTTCATTTTTAATATATTTTCAGAAAAAAATATATTATTAAAAAATAAATCATTTTCAATACTGATTTTCTTATAAAAGAACTATCATCTGTCTTTTTTAAAAATAATATTTTTCTCTTATAATACGATCAAGTTTATTTTTTTTATTTGTGAAGATAATGAAAATCAATAAACAGAACGTATAAATGAAATCTATAAATCACTCCTAATATACCATATATGGTGTTAATTTTATATTTTGAAAAAAATATAATACAATACTTAAAATTTGATAAGATTAAGGATATCAACATTATAAAACTTGAAAGAGAAGTAAAAATTTACAGGTTTATAACAACTTATACCTGCTAATAATATATATAAAATGAACAACAAACTTAATAACCGGTACTCAGACGATAATATATATATATATATATATATATATATATATATATATATATATATATATATATATATATATATATATATATATATAAGCTGGGATAATAAAAATAAAGAAGAAGCTGAACGAGGCGAATCAAAGAACGGGTTCCTAATAGTGTGCATGTGAAATTTTCATTATGTCGACGGAAAAAAGTTATATACAAATTCTCGGTCAAAATTTGCATAAGTGATTAGATAAAAATCGAAACGAATTCGCGAAAAAAGAAAGTTAGCCGCTTAAAGGAATCGATCGGCGAAAGCTTTTCACTTAATGTCTGATCATGTCTGACTTTCTATCGCGCTTTTTTGCGCGCGAAACCCTTAATTTCTTTCTTTTCTGTATTTTTCTTCTTTTGTTGCCGTCTTCAGTGGAAAAACTCGTTTTCCGGTTTTACATTATATTCAAAATAGAATTTGACTGTTTTACTTTTTTTTTTAATATTTCTGTTGCTTTTGTATATTTATTTTCTTTTTCTTCGCCACCTCTTGAGAAGAATAAAGATCTATAACAGCATCTTCATTTCTAGTTACTTTTAAAACATAAAAAAATCGATTAACATTTGAATTAACATCAAAAAACTTATTTATGATTTTTTTTTTTAATATTTTAATTTTACGAATCGTTTTTTTTTTCCAGTAAATTTAAGATAAATTAATTCTTAATTTGTCTTTAAAAATTACAACATTAATTTCATTTTATTTTTTCAGTTAATGAAAAATTGATAATTTCAATATAAGATTTATTAAAATATATTTATTTAAGCGTGAAAAATCCAAAATTCATACTTACAATTAAAAATATATAATTCTATGAATTATTAGAAAAAATTCAATATTATTTTATAAAATTTAAAAAAATATAATAAATATTTTTTTTATTTTTTAATTCTTAATATACGTGACAATTAAAAAAAAACTGAAACTTCACATAGTTACAGATTCAAATCACATCAAAAGCTCAAAACTATCAATTACGACATTACTAATGTAGAAATACTATATGCGCATAAATATAATGAGGTGATCGGTTACGTTTAATACATTTATTATTATACGGAATATATTATGTACAGACACACACACACACACAAATGTTTGAATGCAGTAAAATGCAATATATAATGCGTTCGGCTCGTGTATAAAATATAATACATATTCATGCGGTTTTGGCGAATTGTTTCCAATTGACGTTTTGTGAGACTGAGTGTCTGGCATGGCGAGAAATGACTCAAAGGAACCGCAGAGCAGACCCTGAGCTGAATAGTCAATCGACAAAAAGCATCGCTTACATCAAACGGATCACCAAAACATATTTATTGCCTTGCGCTTCTTGAAAATATAACGCGATATATATGAGCGAATTTAAATGCTATCATCGTCCATTAAAACGAATTGTGAAAAATGTTGCGTTTTCAACGTTTTGCAATCGATCTGCGATTGATCTTTTTCCATCTGTCGTCCGATCTGCGCGACGTCTTTCCTAGCGCTTTTGTAGTTTCATTTTCATGCAAATTTATCCTAAAAGTCTTTTGAAGCAAAATGTTAATTGTATGTATTATATCTATTTTTTTTTTAATATACTACTGTGATCAAAAAGTAAGATGAAATTGTTATTTAAAACTACCCGGGCTGTCGATAACATTTGTCAAAAGGTTTAATTATCTTCGAATTACACGTGTTTTTACAACTCTTGGTTCCTTTATTACAACAATGTCATAATGTATTGGTTCTTCGCGACTTTTTTGCCAAAAACTCGACTCGTATCGTTCCGCAACCACCGTATTCGCCTGATTTGGCTCCATGCGACTTCTGGCTATTCAGCAAACTCAAAAGACCAATGCGTGGACGTCATTTTGACACGATTAAAGAGATAAAAACCAAATCGTAGAAGGTCTTGAAGGCTATACCGGAAAAAGACTATTCCGACTGTTTCGAGGACTCGAAAAAACGTTGGAAAAAGTGCATTTTATCGGACTGGAATTACTTTGAATTTATATTTTATAAATAAATTCACCTTACTTTTTGATCATAGTGTTATACATTCTTAAAAATATACGTAAATAAAATTCATGGAAAATAAACTGTTGGCTAAATAGAAAAAATAAAAAATTGTTCTAAATCATAAATATAGTAAAATTAATAGAATAACATTAAATAATTTATTACTTCTCAGTACTTTTTTTTAATTTTATACAGCTTTTAATTTATTTATGCGCACTTATATTCTTCGAAAAGATTGTTTTTTTTTTAATTAAGAGAGATTTTTATTTCAGACTATATATATATGGTAAATAATAATTAATTTTTAATTTAAAATAAACTGCAAAATAACTGATATAATATACAATATCAATTATTTCTTATTCTTAGTAGATTTTGTACATTTATTGAAAATAAGCATTCATAAAACCCGAAAAATCTCCGATTCATTGCATTTATATTAAGACATTACAAAATCAAAAAATTTCCACACAAATACTAAAAATTAAGCAAACAGAATACGATCGTTGCTCTATTGACTTTAGATCGTCCTCGACAACTGTATAAAATTATCACAGTCCAATAATTACAAATAATTTTAATAACTACTTGCAATATTCGCTAAGGTAAGTCAAATTTAAGAATGGCTGATGAAAAAAAATATACATATATATGTATAAAAACCGCAAACATGTCATCCATGCAAAAATAAAGAAACAATATGTTATTAATGGAATCCATGTGCCAATTTTGCATTCAGAAAAAAAAGTATAAAAAAATCATTAAATTCGAATTGAGTGCAAATATTTATATTTACACTCAATTTCCGGGTTCAAAATCTGGAATAAAGCATTAATGATATTTTTATTATTATATAACACTATCTAAACTAATAACAAATCTATTTTGAAGATGATGCAAAATATGCAAATCACTATACATAGAAAATAAAAAAAATATAATCGAAATTAAATACTGGGAATAATTCTATAAGCAATAAACCCTGATTTGAAATTCTCAGAAATATAACTTCATAAAAAAAATGATAATTGAAATAATATAACTCTTTATATATAATGAAATCAAATCATTATTTTAAATTAATCGATAGCAATCAAGATAATGTATAAACAAAAGAAAAAAAATTGAATAAACCTTCCGTCATTTGAGGGTTAAAATGCTATTTATTCCATAATATAAATAGATGAACGTAATCTATCGTGACGGATTATAAAATGCATGATCTATAAAAATAATTATTATAGATAAATATTGACATTGGCATTAATATAATTTAACAAGAAATTACGTGATCTATTGTATATTAAATGGAAATCGTGTAAAAATTGAATAAAATATAATATAAAATTATGGAGGAAAGCAGAGCTTTACAAATATTTCATTTTTTTTAAATATATTTTTTTTTTTAATATTTTCTCAAAAAAAGTTTTTTAATTAAAATTGTAGTTAAATATAAATATTACGTATCATAATAGATCGGAATAAATCGAGAAATGATTGAGAATCGCCGGTTAAAATCCATAAACTATGTGTACAATACAAATTGAGATGATTTCAAGCAATTTATGTGATAGATAAAGGTAAAATATAATATGAATTACGCTGTTATTACAATGAAATAATTATAATTATGCACATTTTAAACTCTGGGAATAAATTACCTCATCATCATAAATAATTCATAATCATAAAATAAACTATTTGAAAAAAAAAATATTTTTTATTATCATACTGTTTTTAATATATTGATATAATAAAAAATATTTTATTTAGAGATAGATTTTTGGGAGATCTCTATACTGTTTTAACGTATTTATAATTTCATGATTTATTGTATTACACATTATGATTTAAATTGAAATTTGATGACATATTTCATTTTAAATGATTAATGTATTATTGTAATAACATTTTATTATTGAAAGATAATCAATCAATTAAACCTTTTAGAGTGATTAATAAAGCAATAAATAAAAGATAAATCAAAACAGATAAAAGTAAAATCTTTCGCAAAATCCTAGTAACACCTCTGTGTGTCATCATGATTATCACAATTACAATAGAGACGACATCGCAGAGTGTCAACGACTCGACAATGTCTTTATTTTTTTTTTTTCAATATTTGTCAACAATGACAACCGAAATAATTTGTAATTCTTAACGATAAACAAAACGAACGAATAATTTTGCGGTCATTCCCGGTATTGTTACAAACGCCGGCTGCGTGACAGATAACATCTTTTGCACTCAGGACACCGTTACCAAACATCAATCACAACACCATTATAATCCAATCAATACTTCTTTTTTTATCAGTCTTCATTACGATTAAAGGGAAGAGAATGTATAAGCGATGACATCATATATCTTTAAAACGTAAATAATACGTTTAATAAACGCGAAAGAACAACAAAACGCAACGGTATCTCACGAGTATCTGAATCTCCCAAAACAGATTTTTTTTGATATCTCCAATATATTAACGTACGTTTTCGTATAGTTCTAGTGAATAAATTTACGACACGATAACGTCGTGTGAATATAGGATGAAAATATGGAACGTCGATAAACGACGATTCTTTGAAATGAACAAACTAGTACCAGTTTCGCAAAACATTACGTCTTCCGGTTTTCGCATACGAATTGCATCGATTGCATTTAAATCGGCGAAATTTTTCTATTCCGTTCACGGTTCGCAAATTACAGACATTAAATACATTATAAAGTGACGTGCAATAATATAGTTAATTTGACGTTTATCAAAAATTGAAAATTTCACTTTTTGATCAGTGTCATGAAAGAGTAATTTCAGTTTCAAGTGCAATCAACAGAGAGAAGGGATTTAAATTGTGGGTCAATAAATAAATATATATTTTTTAATTGATCTGTTATTTACTTTACACTCATCACAATCAATAAAAGCTCTATGTGACTTTCACATTTTTTTAGAGAATTATGATATTGATTATTTTGTATAAAATTCGGTTTTAATTTTTGCCATTGATTTATTAAAAAAAAATACCGGAAATCATACTTTATCTGTATTGGTAATATAAAAATACTACGAGAAACGAGTATTCTTTTTTATTTATTTTTTTTTTATCACTTTATTATACAATTCGAGAAACGAGAAATAGACGCAGTTACCGTTGCCCGGTTGAACGCGAATCGGGATTTTCCCTGAGATACACAATGACGCTATCTAATATACATAATGTTTATAAACACGTTAAATGGAAATAATTTATGTTGTTTTTGTGTTCAAAGCTTCGAATGCGTGTTTGTGTCGACTTGCCAATCCAAACGATACGTTTTCCAAGAAAAACTCAGACGGCCATAGTTTTTTTCTACGACTCTCTCAAAACGTGATCCTGGAGCATTTGTTATTAAATTGCTTATTTCGCACAATATTATATATATATATATATATATATATATATATATATATATATATATATATATATATATATATATATATATTATGATTTTGTATAAAAATAGATAAATATCTAAAATTCAGATATATCTCTTTTTTACGCGTTACCGCTAATTTACCTAAAATGTATGAAGAAATTGGCCGAAAGAAATAAATTA
Source organism: Leptonema lineaticorne (assembly GCA_024500535.1). Classification (NCBI taxonomy): domain Eukaryota; kingdom Metazoa; phylum Arthropoda; class Insecta; order Trichoptera; family Hydropsychidae; genus Leptonema; species Leptonema lineaticorne. The sequence goes on from JANIJI010000002.1 coordinate 856,250, forward strand.
TCGGGCTAATTTACATATATCTATTTATCAATTTAATTCTCTTAAAAATATTTTGTAACAGTAATAATATGAAGCGACTTATTTTAATATTAATTAATATATATAATTCAATATCAAATTCAGAATTAAAACAAAAAAAAATAGATAACGATTATTGATATTTTATAACTTTCAAATTAATTGTACAACTTTCTAATTTTTTTAGTTTGTAAAAATAATCATGATGATAAAAAAATGTATAATAAAAATATCAAATATTGAAAAATACGTATTATTCTGTTTTTATATAAATTTTTATCATTTCATTAGAATCTATATATAATTTTTATAAAAAAAAACTACAAAATTTATCCTTGGAAAGTGTATTAAAAATACATAATTGAAAAATTACTTTCAATAATATCATACAATCTACTATTTTCCTTATATTATAGTAAAAAAATGTATTGTATCTTTGTTTTATTACTATATTTAATATTTAAAAATATTATTTATATATATATAAATTTTATATTAAAAAAAATCTTTTGTATCAGATACTAAAAATAAAAAGAAAAAATCAATTTCTAGTTTCTTTTATATAATTAGCAACTGGAAACGATAAAAAAAATCTTCATAAAACACCCATTTACTTTCTATATTTAATTGAAAATCACAATATGTCACAAAAGCGTGTTTTTCTTTATAAATATATAATATTTTTGAAATATAATAATAATGAAAAAAATATTTTTACGCAATGCAATTTTTCAAAACGGTATATGAAAGAAAGATGCCACATAACTGTCAGGTGTTTTATATGTGAATAATAAAAATATATTTATATGAATATATATATGTATATATAAATGAGCTTTAATATCAGTATAATTAACATTTTAAGCGTATAAAAAAATTTAAAGTGAACATTTACGTTGTAAAAACAGTAATATTTATATATATTTTTTTATATAAAAATTAATTTTCTACATTAATATGTTTTATATTTAGTATTCAACAAATTAAATTACTTAAACGTTATTCGATTATTGCGTCAATTTGTATAATTTTCATCATGTTTAATATCCATACGATAGACTGATTCACAAGAAAGATTATTAGATTGTTAATCACGTTTATAATCTACTTATAAATATAATAATATTTAAACGTGACATGTATATTCATTATTTATAATTTATTAAACATATAATATTTATTTAAAATTAATGATAATAGTCAAATTAAGCCTTAAACCTTTAGATATGAATTTCGAAAAGTTTCACCAATAGAAATGTTCGAAGTCATTAAAACTATTCAAAAATTCATTTTAGAAGACAACAGTCAAACTGCGAAAGAAGAAAGAAAACTTTAAGTTTATAAAAATCTATCCAAGAAGCTAATCATAAAATATGATTTTCCAAAATGGCTACTTTTACAATTTTCAATCTAAAATTAATCTCTATTATTATTAAAGACAAAAAGAAAATTTTAAATAATGTTTTACTAAAAAGGTGAATTAGACGAAAGGTTTCCACTATCAACTACTCCTGATCTTTAAATATTAATAAAAAATCTTGACAATATTACAAGAATTATCCAAAAATCTTTTGATTAAAAATATTTAGATAAAAATATTACCATAATATTTAAAAATTTAATTGTTCTTATGTATGATATAAGAAACAAAGTACTATTGTAGAATGTATAGACCTTGAAATATTAAATCAGTTAATATTTTAGAACAATGCAAACAGAAATTTGCAAAATAAAATAATGTTATTTTCAAGGATGATACGCTTAAATTTTAATGGATTTATAATATTGCTAATTTTATCTAACACATGGCCAATTCGAAGAATACAAAAATAATGTAGTAAAATCCAAATTCTTATTAAAACTGATTTTCGTCACCGTATGACGTTTTTACTGATTATCGTATAATTTCATGTTGTTTTTTTTTCTCTTAAACAAAACTAAAGACGCAGTTAAACCGCAATAAACCAACAAACGCGTGGAAAAAAATTGAACCCAGTATTTTTCGATCGAACTTTAATTACGAAGAATCAAACTGGTCTTCGTAAAAACATAATGTGTATGTTTAAAAAAAAATAAAATAAAGAAAATAGCAGACAAAAAACGAGTTCAAAAACGGGGGAAGAAGAAGGGGGGGGCAAAAAACAAAGATGTATACAGTGGAAACGATTATAAACAGCGTGCAGAGGCTATAGCGAATAAAAATAGCAAAAATTGGATAGTTGTATGAAAAAAAAAGAAGTGCTGCAAACCTGTTATAACCAAGGATGCTAGAAGAGGCTGCTGATTGTATAAATTGGTGGATATTCATGCTGGTGCTCCAGTCTCGGCCAAAGATTATAACGAGATGAACAAGTTCTTGGGATTGTTCTTGGTGCTGCTACCGTTAGCTGCTTGTCTGCCATATAGTGGTAAAGTTTATTTCATAAAATGAACTAAAATTATATTATTGGTAACGCACATGTTTACTTGAACGTGTGTTAAATATGTTAATTTGAATATTTACTCTGAAACAATGCTGTTTTTTTTTTGTATTGAATAAAAATCATCAAATTTGTATAACAATGAATCAATTGGACTAATTTCATTCTTATAAGAATGAGTCGTTACAGCTTTGCGAATAATCTTTAAACATTTCTTTTTTTTCTGAAATAGTTGGAATGCTGTTATAATTCAGTATGAAAACTAAATTCGCGATCCGTATAATTAAATTAGTGTATTATTGCAAATTTTTTATATAATATGTACCACGTAAATAAGTGCTATTATTTAGATTAAAAGATTAGTATGTTAGGATATTATTAAATTAAATAACAGAAAAACAATATATTTGATTATATTATCTAAATAACTATTCTAGTGTATTTTTATAATAAATCTTCAAGCGCTGTAAAAATCTTTATATTTTTAATGCAAAATTTAAAAAAATATGAAATGTCTTAATTTCAGATCATGGAAAAAGAGTAGTGAGAGGTTATGGAGGAGGTGGCGGTGGCGGCGGCGGCGGCGGTGGTGGATTCGGCCACGGAGGCGGAGGCCATAATGGAGGATTTGGAGGAACCGGTGGCTTCGGTGGACAGCATGGAGGAGGCGGTGGACATTACGGAGGAGGCAACGGAGGCTTTGGTGGTGGACTGGGTGGCGGCCATGGTGGAATAGGAGGTGGACATGGCGGATTAGGAGGAGGAGGACATGGTGGATTAGGAGGAGGAGGACATGGTGGATTGGGAGGTGGACATGGTGGATTTGGAGGCGGACAAGGTGGATTTGGAGGCGGACATGGTGGAATAGGAGGAGGACACGGAGGATTGGGAGGAGGACACGGAGGTTTGGGAGGAGGACATGGAGGATTGGGTGATTTCGGAGGTGGACACGGAGGTCTTGGTGGCGGTCTTAATGGTGGCGGTCACGGAGGCGGATTCGGTGGATCGAGCTCCCATTCTTCCGCTTCAGCTAGTGCATCATCTTCATCATTCGGAGGCTCGTACGGAGGAGGTCATCATGGCAAATTTTAAAACGCTTAATTATTTTAAATAAATTCATCAAAATTTAGAAAGTCGTAAATTTAAATAATAGCGTATTACTCTGTGATTTTTAAAACATTTCTTCACTTTTGTTAACATAGAAACTGAAGAAAACTAACTTTTCTAAAATGTATATTTATTTGGATGAAATCTTAGATTATTTCGAAAATAAATAAATATTTTTTTAGTAAAATCTGTATTTTTTTTATTTATTCAATCGTTGTTCGCTATATAAATTCAATTTACAAAATTGGTACTATTTATAACAATTGTGACAAAAAAAATATATAAATGTACAAGGGCGCAATTTTTAATTAATTTTTCACATACAAATTTTTATCATTATTATTATTATATTATTATAATATTATCATTATAAACAAAATTCGTTTCTTTTTTTTCTTCGTCTAAACTATCTTTTATATTATTGGCACCACATATAAGAGGAAATTTAGTGTATATTTTATGATAGCATTTAGGCAATTCTATAAAATCAATATCGCTTATATTGTAGTCAAATGCTAGTAGAAATTGCCCATAACATATATATAGTATGTGTAAGTGTTTGAAAGGAAACATGACTAAAAGGTTCATAACTAAAACACCTATACTAGAATTAGAATAATGTATAAACGTATAAATATGATATATGTAAATAATAATAATAATAAAAAAAGAAATAATTAATGAAATAAACAATAAAAATTGTAAAAATACAAACAACAATATGAACAAACAATCATTCGTCATTAACAAATTTACACTATTATTATTACGTTATACAAATTCATTCAATCTGTTGAAGATGTTTTCGAAAAACCTTCGGAGCACAGTATGAATAATATAAAACTTTCTACTATTATTCTAAAATAAAACATCTTGAATAATATAAGATTTTTTTTGTAAATGCAAATAATTTATATTAATAAAATTATTCTTCAAAAAAAAAAAACAAACACTGGAAATGAAAATGGCAAGATTAATGGATGCAATTAAATGATTATAAAATTGTTATAATCCAATTTTTTTTTCACAATGATCGCTGATATTTTATCATACTGATTTCCAATGAACGTTTTTCAAAAACTCTTCATACAATAGACGAATCTATAATTTATTAAAATTATAATCTACAAAACTATTGCACTATATCACACAAATACGAATGTGTACACATTTTTTTTTCTAAAGAAAAATGTACAAACATATAATAATAGACCATACAAAAAATGTATATTTATCAAAGACATTTTTATATTAAACGACACATTATGTATTTTTTTTAAATTATATTACATAATAATTTTAATAATTGGCGATATTAATGTATTATATTATATATAGAATAATATATTTTTGATGAAATAAAAAATAACAGCAATAGGAATGTACTAAATATATATATTTCGATACATATTTTCTAATTGCACTTTTAATACTAATATGTATTACAAATTATATGATAAATTTAAATTATGCATATCAAATCAGATTATATTAATTTCAGACTATCAAATGTTAAATGGTAAGAAAAAAAGGTGATAACGTGAAATCAAGATCCTTACAACTTAAAAAAAAATATAGACACACCAAAGTCAAAAGCTTCATTTCTAAAAATAAACTTAATCGACATTTTTGTTGTTAAAATTCGATAAAATTATAATCTAAATCGTATTAAAGCTATTTTCAAATTGAAATATTAAGCAGGGGAAAAAAAGAGTGAAAAAAATGCAGAAAAATGCCCTTTTCTCTGGTAACATTTGATTTAATGTGAACTCTAAAACGTTGACTTTTATCCGTTCACTATAAATGAATTATTAAAATTTGGAGGTTTATTTTTATACAAATAGAAATAATATTTTGAAGATAAAAATAATATATTCAAATAGTACTATTTAAAAATAATAAAAATTACAAAGTAGTAAATAGATAACTTCAAAATCGTACAGTATTTTACGAATATACATATTTTTAAAATAAATATACGATTTGAAAGTACAAAATTGCTGGTATTTTAATTATTAGGATTTCGTTAAATACTAAACATTTAATATTTTTAATTAACGATTACTTATATGGATTAATTTATCACTAAGAATTAAAGTACTGTACAAAAAAAAAAAGATTTAAGCTCATAGTGATTTCATCATGTCTTGTGTTTACGTCAATTTATTAATTTCATACAATAATAGTTTGCATTGTAAATATTTTTCTAAAACGCGTGCAAAATACAAATGTATAAAAATAAATTACATATCAAATGCTATTTTATTTTATTTTTAATATTATTTACATATGAATTAACTAGTATATAAATTTTCAGAACAAATAGTATGAGGTAGAAACACTAATAAAAATTTATTTTTGCTTCTTATAAAAAAAAAATTGTTGATTTTATGAAATATCACAAAATGGCCGATGATTTCGCGTTCAGTTCAAAAAGATCTATATAAATGTAAAAAAACACAATACAATTTATTAAAAACAACTAACAGTCAATATATTTAACAATCATAGGCACCTCCGAATTATTGTTGTATATTTTTATTTAAAATTATTTAGAGAAAATCAGACAAAATTTATCTGGTCAAAAATTTTAAAATATGTAAAATTAAATAAAATTTTCTAAAATTGCACAAGAAAAGAAAACGAACTTTTTTTGTCTATCCTCAAAACCCTCAAAAACCATGATATAATTTATTATTCGTATTCTTGCAACTGGTTCATATCATATATTGTATTCACTATTAAAGTGCAAAAGACGTTAGAATTTGAATTTTAATCATTTCATATATTTTTTATTTATTAGTTTACCACACAATGTCAGTTCTGATACTTGAATTAAATGTTATATATATATAATGGTTACTTATTTTAAGATATAATCAACATTAAAGATTCCATAGTTTAATAAATTATATTAAAAATAGTATAGAATTACAATGGGTATATAAAATGCAAGATAATTAATCCATGCTGCAGTAAATAAGATAATTTATAAATATAGATGTCTCAAAAGTAATTATTTATAAATTTGATTTATGTTTTATAATATTTTCAAACGAAAAAAAGTTATATGGCACAAGTATATATATTTTTTTGAATGAAAAATAACTAAAAAATTAAAAAAACATTTAAATGATTTAACTCGTTTTGAAATATAAAATTAAAAGAATTTTTAATTTTTGATTTTCTTTCAGATTTAATGAAAAAATCACTTATGAGAAATCTACATCTATGTAATAGAAAAAAACGCTATTTTTAAATTATAAAAAATGATTATTTTAGATATAAACGAACGAAATAGATATATTGCGATATTATTTATAGAAAAGGATAAATCACAAACATTACAATAAACGAGATTTAAACGTGTGCACCAATAATATGTAATATTAAAGCAACATATCGTTGAAAATATGATTAATTAATTATGCAGAATATTTAATACTAAAAACTATCATTGATACATACATTTAAATCACGATAAATATAAATAATTACAACTTTTTTTTTTGTTTTTAAATCATAAATAAAATTTTTAACATATTTACTAAATATGTTTTCAGACCGTATGAGTTATAAAAATAATAATCATATATATATATAAATATATATATTGGTCCCAAAAGATACGTATATATATATATATATATATATATATATATATATATATATATATATATATATATATATATATATATATATATAAACTATAAAATAGTTAGTGTAACAATAAAATCAAATAAAAAAAACAATTAAGTGGCAAGTAATGCAATAAAAAGGATGAAAATAAATATTGTCGTATTATAGAAAGATATTCAATAACAGATTTTCACTAAGTAAATTTGAAATATGCATTAAAAATTATATAATTATTATCACAATATAAAATTTCAATATTGCGAGCGTAAAAGAATTCAATTAAAACGCGTATTTATTAAATTATCAACATTAAATACACCATGCATATTATAATAATATATAGAAAAATGGATATTATTTTTATAATATAAATATATGAAATTCGCTACTATAGTCAACTTTCACAATATATATATATATATATATATATATATATATATATATATATATATATATATATATATATATATATATATATATATATATATCAACAAATACTAAATAATAAAATTGCACCATATAACAAAGAAGAGGAAAACCACAAAATTTTAGCTAATAAATATACCTAGTCTAATATTCAATTAAAAATAATAACACATTCTCGCATACATAATAGAAAATTCGCACAATTTCATTTTCACGTAACTTATATATTATATTAGATATTTCATGGCGGTTTCATAATTTTAATATATATATATATATATATATATATATATATATATATATATATATATATATATATAATTATCATAGATCACTTTTAATGGGTAGCATGACCGTTAAAAAATAATAATAATTGACTTAAGTAATTTTTTTTCATTACTCAGACACGGTACGTCACATATCAAAAAAAATATTGTTTGTAACATTCCATTCATAAATACATTTCTAATATAATAATGATCAAATACTATTGTTTGATGTCAGTAAAAAAAAAAAAAAATCTGCAGTCTTTTTAAACGTTAGTGTCGTTTGATATAGCCGTCAGTGGAGTCGTCGACAAGTCTTGCGGTAAAGCTACTGGTTTAGGAACACACTCCACCGACTTTGAAGAAACGACGTCTGACGCGTCAGCGTCCGGATTTATGTCGATGTCGTTCGCTCTATACCATACTATTAAATCGACGACGAAAGCTAACGACATTATACCACCGGTGGTGCCTGAAATAAATTAATAAAATCATCAATAAATATAACAATGACTAATTAACTATTTAAAGTCTCTGAATATTAAATAATATATCATGAAAGTACGCTAAATTTCACAAGAAGATATTAGAAGAAATGGATCCAAGTAATTTTTCGAGAATACGTACCAAGGAAAAAGTGCCTAAACAGATCCGAGTCGTATAAGAAGCATGCGCCTTTTTCGCCACAAACCGTATCCCAAAGTAAACACGAAGAATCAACAACGACTCCGAATATTATTGGACACGGAACATTACCAAACAAACCTATAGCAAATTGAATGATACCCATTGCCATCGCTTTATCTGAAACGATAAGTTTTATATAAATATATATTTCACTAACCCGTAATAAAAATAAATAATTAAAAGAAAAACCTTTCGGATCTGTACATCGCATAATTAATAAAATAGAGCCTACTTCCCCGGTGGCATGTACGAACATAACAAACGAAAATATGGATAAGAAAATGATGAAATTATTACAGTTATTCGTGCAATATCCCCCAGTAGCCATGTTAACTGGAGGATCGAAAGCTTTATTTTCGGCCGCTATAGATGTCCTGAAAAATTAAAATTTAATAATAATAATAATAATAATAATATTAAGATTTAAATGAAAGAAAAGTTAGGCTATTAATACAATATTACTTACCAATTTTCATACAGGGATGCGTTAATGCAATCACAATTATAATATTGATATGTTCCATTAACGAGCGTGATATTTTTACATCCGGCATAACACGGTGAGAAGTAAGTTTTTCCATCCTATTAATAAATAAGTAATATATAATTAAGTCATAATATGATAATAAATTATTGTATATCATAAAATAACGAGTGAACTTACTTTACCACAAACAACACTGAAATTTTCAGTATCGCAAAAGCAGTCCGATTCGCAAACAGATCTTGAAAAATGCCTAGAATTCGGATTCGGCTGAGATATAACAGAATCACCAGTCAACATATTCAATCCCATCAAATCAGTCATAGGACAACCGATAAATGTCAAAGTGAACATTCCTGAAACAATTATTAAATAACTATAAATCCAGGATAAAACGAAACATTGCATATATAATTTGGAATGTTCAGGGGGAAAAAATATATACACACTTTAAATAATTGTAAAATCGATGCGTATTAAAATATGTTTGACTTTCAGAATGTAAAAAGTCTATTGACATTAATGTTTTTTCAACGTCTACTTTGATCTAAGGCACTGCTGATAACAAAGTTTTTGCCTATCATATTACTGTTTTCATTATACCAACTGTTTCAGATTTCATTTTCTATAATAATTATGAAATATATTTTGTGAAATTCCTTTGCCTCTAATTCACTAGTTTGGCAAAAAAAAAATATTAAGATACAATGTAACAATGTCTTTTCAATCAGAAACTGGATTCGGAATATAAATTATTAATTGACAGTGCTTCTTGAGTTAACCTAATTCGTGAATTTTCGATTATCTTTCTTCGTTTTTGTTACTAGTCGATATGAAAAAATCTTCCTGAACATTTTTCATGAATAATCTGATCATTTTTAACAGTTTCAAATTCATCTTTAATTTGAGTCACGTTGGTGAATCCCTTTAAAACTCCATTCTAAACTGTCTTTAAACTTTAATTGCGTTTTCAACATTTATAGGCTGTTAAAGTGTGTGTACATTTATTTTAGAACATCTATTATATATATATGTTAATATATACCTAGAGCATAAACTATTGCTGTAAATGCTATCCAACCTGCTACAAAACGAGCTGTAGGCACAAATTTCAATATAACACCACCGCTTAATAAAATACCAATACCCATCACAAATATTCCTCCAACACCTAAAATTTATAAAAAAAAAATATTCTTCAATATGTATAATTTTCAAATATCAAATTGAAGAATTTAATTAATGTTTCAAAATCGAATAATTATAAAATAACTAAGATACAATATTATTCCTATTAGTAAAGGGTTGAATATTTTGACGAAAACTTAAATAAATAAAAAACAATACTATACATTGCTTTACCAGATATAAGATTAGCATCGTGAGTCGCCAATCTAAATTGTGATTCCAAATATTTCGGTAAAAACGTATACAATCCAGCCACAGGTAATAAATGCAGTACAGAACTGGCGGTCCGAAGCATCAAAATATCATTATTCAACTGACGCTTCAATGTCTTGGGAAAATCTAGAAAGAAAAAAAAACAAAAAATATATGGAATATGTTAATGTGAGTATTTTTTTTCTTAGTACAAAAATCGAAATACCTTTCAATTGAGGAGTTTTATTCGGTGGTTTCGGTTTTGCTGTTTGAGATCGAGAACGTGCATTTTGAACTGCTCTGGAGCTGGGCAATTGTCGAGGGAAACAAAACATGATCAAACCCATAATAAAAAGTAAAGAAGCAACCATAACTAAACCTGAAATATAAATTTTCACATCAATAATGTATATATATATTGTATATAGAAATATTTAAAAATATATTATTTTCAATAGTAAAGTTTCAAATTTTCCATTATCAGATATACAATACCTCAATTAAGATTTTTTTAAAGTAGAAAAAAAATATTTTAAATACTATTGTACTTTCTATCGTTTTTACAATACACAAAGACTTTGAAATTAGAATGATATTCTTTGTTTAGTTCGCACAATATAACATATTTTATAATGTGAATACATTTGAGTGCTATTTTTTTCTGGTAAAAAACTATTTTTTTACATTATTTTTGTATTTTATTTTAGTAAAAATTAACACATGAAATCAGAAAATTATTATTACACGTATATTCTGAAACAAAATATAATAAATAGTACATTTGTTGTACTAAGAAATTTTAACTAACTGAATTAAACTAGTAAAGGTTCTTATTAAAAATACTTTTAAATATATTAAATAAAAAAGGTTAGTGTAAATTGAAATTAATTTAAATGCTTAGAAATAATTAGACACCACTGCACCTAATGAAAATATTAACACATATATTACAGGTTATATCTGAATAAATTAAAAAACAATATCCGATCATCATAAACTTAATTGAATATAATTAAAACGGATGTGTTGAAATAATAAAAATTCATATCTAATAGGGACTAAAGATTTTATTATATACAATTTAAACGGATTAAGAATCAAAGAACGAAAAGATTAATGGGGTTATCGCACGATTTACTTTTTGTGCGGATATTTTTAGTCGCAACAGACAAAAAAAATCAAATCAAATCAAAATGAAGATACGAGAGCGAATTTCTAAATTACAAGTCATTACGGCGAATTTCACGGAATTCGATTAAAGGTGCACACATTCCCGTCGTATCTATGATATTTATAAACTGTTTCCGGAAACTAACGGTTTTTAATGATTCGATGAATGCTGCAAAGCTCATTCAAAACTGCATATTTTTGATAGTTAAAAAAAAAACGTGTTGAAAGAAAATATTTTTTAATGTTATTTGCAGATAAATATATGAATTGTGAATTTCATACAATACTGAAAAACTGAACGTATTGAATGAGGTTTGCATTTAATAAAATACATATTTTGTAAAATCAGGACACAAGATTAATAAATAACAGGATTTTAATTATCTAAAAAATGAGTTTTTGGAAAGTTCTATAACAATTCTTAAATATAAAAAACTTCCAAGGATTCACACTTCTTCAATTTTTTTTTGTTTATATTCACATCTAATTAAATATTAACACATTAAAACCGAAGCGTTCTCGCACAATTTTGATGTCTTTTTTAATCATTAATTTCAATTCCTCAGTGACACTGTTAATTTTTAAATTTCTTCATATACATTCGAGTTCCTGGTAAAGTTTAAAATGATGTAATATATACAATTGTTTAACAGTGTACATCCTCAAAGATGAACAATATTTTTAACAGTGGCGTACACTATAATAACATTGGTTCAGATAGTAAAGGGATTCAATAGAACTTTGTAAAATATAAAAAAATACTTTCACTATATATTACGCAGTACATTTCCATTTATATATATATATATATATATATATATATATATATATATATATATATATATTATTACTATTATTATCTAGTTATTAAGTTGTCAATTTTAACGTGTTAAATTATATTAAAAAAAAACAAAATTGCTAAAATAAAAAGATTATATTTTACACAAATATGTTATATTCTAATAAATTTGTGTATATATGTTTTTGATTTAATGATAGAATTTCACGCGTGATTATTTAAATATTTACAGATAAACACTTTACCTCCCACTTAAATGTCAAATTTCATTTATAATATTTTATTATGTTTTCAGTAGTTCTAAACATTTTCTAAAATGATAAATAAAATAAAATAATATATTAAAATACATAAATGACGTCACAATTTAGTGTCAAACTTTGATTGGGAAATTTTTATATTATTGATGTAACAAAAATAAATATTTATCTATGCAATATATATTTTTTTTTGAAGTATGCTTGCGGAACGATCGTTGACAATCACTGCTTTAAACGTTTACGCGAAATCGTCATCTCCAAGTCTAAGGTAAATAAACTTTAACCTTGGAGGTGATTTTGTATTAAGCGATTTATAACGAAATAATATATATTGATTTATATATATATATATATATATATATATATATATATATATATATATATATATATATATATATATATATATATATATATATATATATATATATTTTACAACTCGATCATTAATTGCCGCATTTATGACGAGCTTTCATCGTGAAATTTTATGACATAATTCGTTTATTGCTGCGTATAAAAATACGAGAGGAAAATTTGCGAAAATGAAACGTAAATCATCTTCAATTATGCTCGTGATGAAATGGATTAGTGAATGACCATTTAGAAATGAACGTTCAACTATCTACTAGTCAAGTTATGATTAATAAATTTATATTGTAAAAGTCCGCAACTATTACAATTGATGAATCGCGTTTTAGTTAAATTAATGTTAAAGTAGACCTAGTATAAAAGTTTTTTTTTCTAATTGTTGTATTATTCATTTTAAAGTGTGATGTTATCTAATGTGAGAGTGATTATTGAAAATAAAACGACAAAAATGTTGTTTGATATATGAAAACAAACCAAATTTTGGCTCTAGTCCACATAAGTCCATATAAAATCGAGCGTCTCTTTAAAAGATGCAAATGACTTCTAAAAATGCAATGTCAAAATAATTTTGACCGCTATACGATTTCAATGTCTAATAGGACAGGCTGACGCAGTGGTTTTCAAACTGTACACTTTCATTTTTAAAATCCGTCTTGTCGATATTCTATTTTTTTTATGAACATGATATATTTTTATTAATTATAAAATAATTTAATTTTTGAATATCTATATATATATAGTAAAATATATTCAGTTTTAATTCCATTTTATATTTGATGTAATACCGCATAATGATAAAAACAATCTGCCGCAATTAAAATGCTATGCAGCATTTGTATATATTAAATGGGTCAAAAATGCAATGAATAAATAGTAGTAAAAATAAAAGCGATAGGCGATTCTTGGAAAATTTAGATGATCATAAAAGTGTGCACGCATAGATATTATTTATAAGTATTTGTTTGAATTGTCAAGACAGGAAGCAATGCCATGTTCGCTATCTAGGCAGAGGCACCACTTATCCAATTGTCGTTGGAAAAAGCGGTTCCACATCATCGCTGATGACCACCACTTAACCAAAGACACTCTCCGTTTCAACATTCAAAGTCAAATATATTTATTACAGGCGAGTGCAATTTTACACTATTAAATTACATTTTTTTCATTTACTAAAAAAAAAGAGAGCGTTTCTAGAGACTGATCTAGGAATTTTTTCAAAGTATATTTGGACTATTCATATATATTTTAAATAATCTCTTTTATTTTAATACGTTAAAAAAAATATAAAATATTTAATATTTAACTATATATGAAAATAATATATATGAAATTATGAAAAAAATTAAAACAAATCAAATGTATTCATTTCATGACTATTAATATACATATTAATAAGAATATTATCAATGAAATGAAAATTTTAATTTTTTAAAATAATTAAAAACTATAGTGTGTTTTTTGAATTCCTCCGGGAACAACACAGTTTAAGCATCTCTGGTACAAATTATAACGTATATGTTTCTATTACGATAAAAGTAGTATTATTATCGATAAAACGCTTTTACAAATCTTATTTAGTAATCGATCACGATCAGAATATCTGATAAAATCAAAAATTGTGTTGTTGTTATTGCTTTTTTTTAAGTTATTAGAATATTCAAAAAACGCTTACCGAGCCACCAAGCGCCCAGCCATCGAGGATCTGAAGGTTTAATTCCGGTCGGCGTTGATAAATCGACGTACAAACGAGTGCAAAATGAACCCAAGATGAAGCCGAACGCTGGACCGACGATTCTTACTCCGATGGTAATTGCTGAAGAAAAAAAAAAGAAGAAGTAAAAACAGGCGTTGAGTAGAGGTTGAAAAAATATGTATTAATGAAAAAAAACAGGTGATATTTTTTGTGACACAATTAAAGGAATCAAATTACTAACGATAGGACATTATTTTATGTATCTGAAATATAATATATCGTAAAGGACAATAGGTAAAGTAAAATTTTCACGTAAGCACAATGTAATAATAATATAATAATAAAAGGTTATTGACCGAAAGCCTATCGCAAACGCGTGATTAAAGTTAAAAAGTAGATAAATTCTTATCAATTTATACAAACTTTTTTTTAATATTGTTCAACGATATATCTTATATTTGGTTATTCATGAATAAATATAAATTTTTCACTATACTTCTAATAGTTGTCGATGTATTTTTTGATGATTTTCAACGCGAGAATAGAGCGTTTTATTTATTACGAAAAAGAAAGCAAGTCCACTATATATTAAAACATAGTAAAAAAAAATTCCTACACGAAATTATGGAAAGGTATCTAAAATAGAAAAATAACATTACGGAAGTCGACAGTCGAATGTGCAGCGAATACGTATTACAAACAATGCATTTCTTATCGTGATTAAAAGTCATTCTTTTACACGAAAAGAAGTAATATTCTATTATTCTAGCTGTTCATAAACTTTCACTGTACGTAATGATTTTACTAATCAAAACTTTTCTATTTAATATTTTATTATGGATTTAACAGCGCATTTTTCAAGAAAAAAAAATTAAACTCTATAATTAAGAAAGTATTGTTCGATAAATACCATATATATATATATATATATATATATATATATATATATATATATATATATATATATATATATATATATGAAGTTTTGCTATTTTATATAATTACTATATATCAAACGAAATCATAACTTTTAGAATGAAAATTAAAAATAATTAAAATTATATAAAACTATATGTACATCGTTTTATTTCTGTCGCAATGGAAAATTATTAAATAAATAAATTATGACTTTCATTAATTATAATAATTTATTTTCATATTTAATAATATTTATTAAAAAAAACGTATAAATAGAAGAATGGATGTTTTCATATTAAATGATAACGAAAAATAGCATATATATATATATATATATATATATATATATATATATATATATATATATATATATAAACAAAATGGATTTAAAAACCAAGTTAATATGTGTCATTCGACCTTTATTATCAAAGGTTATCTATTTGCTATCAAAAAAAAAGTGACACATTATCATTTGATGATCTATTTATTTAATATTGAATTTCAATCTTATTTTATACGAATACATTTTTATAGAAGAAAATTAATAAAATATTACAGAAATGATGTTTTTAAACAAGTGATTATAATAAAAATACATATATAGATAATGAAAAGTATTCATAGATTATTCAAAAAAATAGTATATAGTTTTTGTAAATTTATAATACATATTTTATATGGTTGTAATTGTAATAAATGTTAATCGTAAAATATTTAAGAAAATTTAATTATTTCTCTAAATATATGACCAATTAATTAATTAACATGAACAACGTCCAGTAAAATAACGATCTAGTCAATTACAGAGAAAACTAGATAAAAGCTATATAAATAAGAAAATGCCACTTGATCAAGAAATCTATTTCTAGTTTTTACATCATATAACTAACTCCTGAAAATAATAGATATTATTGCAAAAGAATTATCAAAATTTCAAGATATAGAAAGCCTATAATAATAGGAATTTTAAAATTAAGTATTTTTATTACGTTTATTGCGTATTGAATTTGGGTTTTTTAGAAAATTAACACTTCGAAATGAAATTAAAAATTATATAAACTGTATATAATTATAGTTTTATTATATATATTTTTTATATAATACTTATCAGACGCATAATTATAAATATGTATATGAAAATAATTGTGCTACTTTATGTTAAAATTCAATTATTAAATATAAATTAATATTTTTTTTTGTAAAACATCTGCGCAAACACAATAAAAAAATATATATTGCATACCATTCTTATAAATCGAACGTACAAAAATTATACACGACAGGTATTTTCATTTCATTTTAAAATGTTTAAAAATTAAATTATTTTAGGTCGTAAATAAAAAAATATTAAAAAAATCCTAAGAAAGTTACAGCATAACCAAATTACCATATTTTAAAATTGATACTAAACTATTGTGAGATGCTAACTGTAAGAAATTGTTTGATAATTGTGCAAATTTCAGCGCAAATATCTATATAAAATTTAAATAAAAAATAAATGAAATTTTATAATCTCTAACTCGTTAAGAAATATATAAAAAATAATTTGAGATGTATTCGATTAAAAAACGAATGCAAAATGACAAATTAAACATATATTTAGATCGATCAATACGATTCGTAAAATTGTATTTGGATTAATATAACATTAAATTCTTATATGAATTATAATGTCTTTCAAATTTTAAATTGTTCAAAATTATATTTGCGGACCGCAGATTGAAATCTATATTATAAAATATTTTTACTGTTTACGAATTGAATATGAAATTTGCAATGATATAAAAAAAAATTGTTCAATTTTGTTTATTACTGTCACCTTATCATAAACAGTACCCTAGGTTAGGAATCGCTATCATATATAAAAAAAATATTCGCGAATACGAGGTTTGTATATAGAAATATTATTATTTAAACGCAAATGCAATTTATTTTTTATTGTGCAAACATTTTATAATTAGTTCTACATATGAGCATATCAGATTTTCCTCGTAACGCCTTCGAAGAGACGATCGCCTTAAGTGCAACAACCTAAAGAATGACATATCGTATATTATTTTTATTTATTTTTATTTTTTTTTTTTTTTTTGGTACTCAACCGTGGGTCAATAGATTAGTTTGTCAACAGACGTCTAGGTTGCATATTATTATAATCAATTCAATAAATAAGTAAAACGAGAAAAAATCAGTACGTCGAATGACATCAAGTGCAATGACGGTCGTTTCAATTTATATTTTATATATCAAAATTTGAACGACAATCAATAAACAATGTATTAAGAATGTATATATATATATATATATATATATATATATATATATATATATATATATATATATATATATATATATATATATATATATATATAAATATATATATATATAGTTCAAATAATCAAAGAATTTTGATTTTTATAAGGCGAAATCGTCAAATTCTACTAATTTCCAGAAAATAAAATTCATTATACACATGTTATAAAATATGATACTAATATTGAATTACGTATATTTTTATAAGATACGGAAAAAAATTGCAAGTGCTTCGTTCGGCAACGGAATTTATTCCGAATGAGTCATGCCTGAATTTAATACATTAAAAAAAATAAGAAAAAATCAAGGGAGACATGAAAACATGAAAAAAAATGAAATGAAAAATTCAGTAGATGCACGACAGATAACGTAAAATGATTTGGGTCGACAAAGAACAAACTGATTAAAAAAGTATGAATAAATGTGCCCGTCCCCCTTTTTTTAGGATAAATAATTTACTTTTAAATACCCGCGTTAACAGTGTTATATGATAAAAATTTACATACACGTTTTTGTATGGATGCTAAAAAGTTTGATTGATACACATATCATACAATTTTTTTTTTGAAATACGACTAGTTTATTACACTTTTTATAAGTCGAATATTATAAAAGCAGTTTTTGAATTGTTTTATACAATATCGAGCATTTTTATTTCGTATACTACTATGATCAAAAAATAAGGTGAAATTGTCATTTAAAACTCTCTGACATTAGGAAGGCAGGTTAAATTGTAATTTTTTCCTACATTGGTAGGATTGTTTATAACATTTGCCAAACGTCTGTTTGCCAAAAATTTTAATTATCTTTGAGTTACATGTGTTTTCACAACTCTTGGTTCCTTCATCACGATAATGTACCGTGTTAGTTGCATTAGTTTTTCGCGACTTTTTTAGCTCCGTGAGAGTCTTGAAGGTCTTGAAGGCTATATCGAAAAAAGACTATTCCGATTGTTTCGAGGACAAAAAAAACCTATTACCGAACGGCGATTACTTTGAAGGGGACGAAATCGATTTGGAAAAATAAATAAAGAATTTACATTTTATAAACAAATTCACCTTACTTTTTGATCACAGTGTTATATGTCTTTTTATTGGAAAAAAATCCAAAACCTTCGAAAATGTAAAACGAATTAAAGATGTATATCAAGATATAGTTTAAATGATAAGTTCAAAATTGTTTAGCTGTAGGGAGATTATAAATATTTTTTTTCATATGTAAGGAAAATTCTTGATAATTCAATCATAATTATCATGGTTTTTATTCGACTAATATTTTTTATCTCCATAGAATGCCAACAGCGATCGAGTGGCCTAAATATTATGGGATATAAATAAACAAGGAAGAAATAAAGTAAATTCTATTTATAATATATTAATATATAGAGACAGAAAAATCGTTTACAAAATATTTTCATAGATTAAAAAGTTTATAGAGAAAATAAACTAGCGTCTCGAAAAGACGGTGCGCAATGGACCCAAGCGTCAATTGAACACGTTCACGACGGGCAAGCGGAGTGAAAAATAAAAAAGCGTCGTCCGATTTATATGTAGGAATAAAAATAAACAGCTGTGACAAAATATGTATATAGGAAAAATAAAAGAGTTTCAACGAAAAAAAATATGAAAGAAAAATTAAAAAAAAAGAAAACGTCACGAAGAAGAAGGTCGAAAGATGAACGAACGCGTCATATATTATGAGGGTCACGGTCGAGCGGCCGAGTCGGTTCCATTGCGACCAAAAATCGCGATATCGTCAATGTCAATGTCGACAATTTGCGCGGCTGCGATTACAATTTATCGTAACTATTCGTGTCTGTTGTGTTTACATACACACACACACACACACATTTATATATAAATGTGTGTGTATATATATATATATATATATATATAGATGTTCTTGTTACTTGCAACTGGCTATTAAGTCAGTGGTTCTTAGCATTTTTTTCAAGTCATATATATATATATATATATATATATATATATATATATATATATATATATATATAATGTAAACATAGATCAAAATTAATGAAAAAATATATTGCATGTGATTCTTATTAATTTAACACATCTTTTGCGGGATTGGTTTAACAAAGTTTACGCTTGTAGCGGGGAATCTTCACAATATTACGGATATTTGTAACAAGATTCATATTAAAAAATGTCGTTATATAACGAGCGAAAATAATTAATCAAGATGTGAGATTTTATAAATAATTGTATTTAGATTTCACATTGAATAACGAAATTGTAGACGATGATATTTTTTTTTTGTAAACTTCGCCGTGAGAAAGTGTTTTTTTTTATTTTTTTTTGAACAATAAATGGATTAAATTGATATATGTGTTGTCTGTTATACGATTAAGCGAGTTAAAACCGAATCGTTCATCGCTTGATAATTATCAATTGTATTGAAAGTCACCGTTTTGACTTTCAATCGGGCAATAAAACACATCAGTGTTGGATTTAGAAATGTTTCTAGTAAGGGATTTAATAACAAAATTAAAATATTTAACTAAAACTGCATATATATATATATATATATATATATATATAATAAATCAAACACTAAATATTTTAAATATAAGAAATTCTAGAATATTGGATTTAAATTCTTGTATCGCAGGTAAAAATATATGAATAAATTATTAAAACTTTTAATCCGACTTTGAATAAAAAAAAAATAACAAAACATTTTTATCAAAATTTCATCAGAAATTTAACAACTCGTCGAATAAAAACAAGAAAAAAAATCGTCGCAATGTGTTAATCGCATATTTATTGAACGGATAATAAGACTCTTTACTATTATATGCGCGATGAAAATCATAAATAAATTTAGGGTACCGTTTAAACTGTTACATATATACATATAAAATAGAACTAGATAATAATAACAGATAATAATGACTGACTTACCTATGTAGAGAGGTGACGCTTTACTAGCAACATTATCATCAATATAAGGAATTCCCAGAGTGCAAATAGCCGTCTGCCCAACGCCTACTGTGAGCAAACATGCAATAAATATTACCATCACGACAGATGAGAGCTGAGAATGCACCGCTCGTTCCAGCATCACACGTTCTTCACAACCATACATATTTTCAGTCAACGAGGAATTCGCCAAACAAACACCGGGCATAGAAGGCGCGGATATATTGTCGTGTCCGTACATCACTTGACTAGATTCTATAAGGCGACTGCCGAATACGAAATGCGGTAAGGCACAACCCATTGATCCCACGGCGAACATCACCATACCCATGGCGATCCATCGTGGACGATGTCCGGTGCCAGCGAAATATGTCAAAATTAATGCAGCCGATATTTGACCCATCTCGGTGGCGGCCAACATCATGCCGGTCGTCTTCGATTTGATTTGAAATAATTTCTCTATAGTTGTTATCACACTAACGAAATACGTGTAAAAAACACCCTGCAGCACCCAGCCGAATAGGAAAACTACCATGAAAGCGTTCGTCGATTCGAAGATGCGCGCCCATCTTGGCTGACAGGAGCCCAGTCCACAATGAGACTCTTCTTCCTCCGGTGGATGTGTAATTGCTATTGTGCTCGATTTTCCATTGTAGCAGCCGTTATCTTTTTGCGGCAGAGGTGACCATCCTCCGGTTTTACCATTGACTTTGACGACCGTTTCTTCCGCCTCTCCCGTATATGGAACATCGTCGATTTCTTCTGTCGGCGCTACACCCATCTTCGTGCCTGATAAGCAAAAAAAATATACATATATATATATATATATGTAATGCGAAATCAGAGCGATAACATTAATCTAAGACGACCTTGATTATCGTCTAAAAAATTATTTGGGTTCTCAAAATTAAAAGTTTATAAATATTAATGCGATCGCTAACATGCGAGTATCGATCGGTAAATACAAGGCCTCTCGATAGCACTATATAAATTGAATTGTAGATGTGACTTCCATTAAAAAACATTACGGAATCGTTATGTAACAAAGTGAACGCAAAAAACAGTCATTCTCAAAATACGAATTGGTAAACAAGTACTAAGCTTATGTACCAGTTGCCAGTAATTGAATATTTCGAGTTACACTTTAAACAAACATACATAAAGAAGTGTGCATTTTCTTGAAATGTTGTCATTCAAATTATAAAAATACTAAAAAAAATCTTATAAAACTATCAGTTTTAATTAAGTAATTCTATATAGTTATAAAAATTATTTTGTATATTTTGAAATTTAAAATCTAACATCATATATAATTTTTTTGAAATCATTAAAAATAATAGCAAACTGAAAATTTCGCAGAACTCTTTAAATTATGTTAATTTTTTTGACCTCAACAAAACATAGAATATTTCATATTAAATATTAAAAAAAAAGATTCGTAAATAATATAATTATTTTCCTCTCCCTCTTTAAATGAAATTATAGGCATATTCTTGTTTTATATTTTCAAATAACAATACTCATTCTTTCAAAATAAATACTGCAATTTAAAAATGGTTTATTTTTCAAACAATTATTAGTGGGTTTGAGAAAATCATCTGACAGAGCGTAATTTGGAAACCGATAATTAATTTAATTGTTTTTCGGTCTTTGTTCTTCTTATACGTTATTATTTATTTTCCACGATTCTCAACTAAAAATATTCTTAAGAACAATATATCAATTGAGAACCGCTGGCGCAAATTCAAACAATAATATTCATCAAATATAACATGGAAAACGAGCATTTTGATATGCTACAATTGTAATATGAGGAGGTAGAGGGGGGGAAAGGAAACAAAAATAGAAACAATTTGAAAAAGTACGACTAGCCGTTGTTGGGTCAAGGAACTAAAGCCACTTCATAACATCGCGATTTGGCCTTCAAATTTTTACAAGCAGCAGAATGACTTTCTTGTTGGTCGATTTTGCAGCAGCGTCCAAAAGAGTGCGAT
This sequence comes from Leptonema lineaticorne, assembly GCA_024500535.1. Lineage (NCBI taxonomy): Eukaryota > Metazoa > Arthropoda > Insecta > Trichoptera > Hydropsychidae > Leptonema > Leptonema lineaticorne. Next base: position 879,129 of record JANIJI010000002.1, read on the forward strand.
GCCATTTTACAAATTGACGACATTTCTCAAAACATCAGTGAAAGACAGGTAAAACGATTCGAAAATATGCACGAAACTGAATTATTACTTAACCCTTCGACGAATTGCTGTTTTCTCATATAAAAAAAATTACATTTTTTTATTATACAATATAGCTTAATTACATTTGAAATATATATTACTCATTATTCTTAATGAAAAAGTATGATTTTATCTAGTAAATAAATTTTATTTAAATCTTTAAAGTGTACTCCCGAGCAATGCTCGGGAATAACCAGACGATACTTGACTTGCAAACTGAGCTTATTACCAACTTGTTTTTTTTTCAATTTCGTTTTTTCATTGAATCATTTTCATACAATATAAAAAATATCCTTGTATCATCTTTAAAATTCTATGTTTATTTATCTACTCATGAAACATTAAATTTGATGTTTATGACATTAAAATAGATATAGAACTTTATAATTTTCCGCCTTATACATCACCATCTATAAAGTATTGATCGAAAGTTTTTGGATTTAATTAAAAAAAAACACACACACACACAGTATATTTACATAATTAAAATAATAATAAAATTGAAAAAAAATATTTTCGTATCACAAAGGTCAAACAAGGGTAAGGTGAGCCACGAAATGCAAACAAGTGTCTAAAATTTATTTACGTTACGTTCGCAATATTTATAATTAGAATAAGACAAACGCATACCAAGTCATGTAAAAATGTCTGTAAGTCATATCAAATGCATGCCTTATGACGGGTTATTATAAACAAAAGTGTTTTCAACATTACATTATGTATAATAAAAGTCGCAAATATAATATATAAAAACGCGATAAAAGCTGAGCGTACAATAACAGAGATTGATGATTTTAATAAAGGTTCAGAAATTTAAAGCGACATTTCTCAATTTATATATATATATATATATATATATATATATATATATATATATATATATATATATATATATATATATATATATATATATTCGATATTAAGGAAAAACGGAAACCGCTATATTAATTAAACCTTTAGCCTTTAAACACGAGATAACTATGCTTGCTATTCAAAATATATATATATATATATATATATATATATATATATATATATATATATATATATATATATATATATATATATATATTTGTAAAAACGCGTCATTTTACGACTCTATATTGTAATTTTAAATTCTTTTTAATTAATAATTAAAAAAAAATATCTTTTAAATATATCAATATATACGCAAAAATCGAGTTATTTCATACCTGGTTACGGTTTGAATGCAAACGCCCGAGACACACTCGGGTGTGATCAATCATCAAATGACATAAAATACTTTTAATTTTTATTATTGTTCATATTTATCGCTCACATATTTTTATATGTCTATTCGAAAAAGAAAATATTAACAGATTAAACTTCGTATATTAAAAAAAAATACTATATACTTAAAATAAAATAATTAGATTTAATATATAACAAATAATTATGAAAAAAATTCATTCAATTATAAAATAATGTAGAATATAGAAGACAAATAATTTTGTAAAAATAAGATGATTTTGATATATCACAGATCGGTAATACAAATTGAGTCACACTATGCCATTAATCATTCGAAGATCACTCGCAACGATAAAAAAAATTGTTTTTTCTGTAAAAGTTAATACAAAATATTATATAAATCACGATTAACGAGTATGGAAATGAATAACGCGATCTCCATATGAAAAAAAAATCAGCAGTATCCATATTTATTTTTGTCGCTTTGTATTGTTATTCAAATTAATATGTATGCTATGAAGTTAGTTTATATACAAGAAAAATCTCAATTTGCGAACATTGATTTTATTTCGATAAACAAATAATCGCATAATTTTTTTTATTCTTCAAATAGTTGATATGCAAATTAAGATAAATTTAAATAATATAATAATAAGATATTTTTAGTATGTGAAACAAACTTGAATAACAAAAATATATTAATCTTTATATAGAATTATAATCAGGTTTTAATATCGCAAATCGAGCAATACTGCACTAAATATGTTCATTAATAAATAAATTTAAAACGTTTATTAGTTGACAATATTGAATTGATATAATGACTTAAAAAAATGATATCACTTTTGAAATTAGACATTCGAAATTTTCTCGAAACTGAAAAGATTTTTAAATATATAATTGTTCATATTTCATTTCTAATTCACGGAATATTTTCGTTAACATATTCATGTTGATGCTACTTTGTAATTCAAAATTAGTAAAGTGTAATTTACGTATGTTTTCTATTGCTTTGTGTATTCATATCGCCTTCTTATTTCAATTTCACTTCTAACAGCGGTTTTAAAAAATATTTTATTTTTGATTTTATAATGCGTATTCAGATGTATACATATATATAAATGATAAAGTAAAAGTAAAATAAATTAAATATGATAAAAACATATCAACTTCATCTGATTACAAATTTAATATAAAAATTAATTAAATAAAATATTAATACTAAAATATTAATAAAAAATAGAAAATAAAGAAAATTTTCTAAACTTTTTAATCAAAAAAAAAAAAAAAAAACGATAGTTTTTATTCTGAAATACCATCTACAAATATATGGTATTTAACAGAAATTTTCAACCTTATCTTATTATTAAATATATTATTCAAATTTTATTTTTACCCATAAGATATATAGTAATAATTCTCGCATGTTTTTAGATACGTAAAAAATATATGTATATAAATTATCATACTACAAATGGACTACGGTTCGCCGATTGAAAAACACTGTTTTCGAATAAGATTATCGAATTGAATATTTCGCTAGTACGACGATGCGAATAGAGGAGTCGAAATATAGTTGTAATTTCACTTTCAAAGTTAAAAACCGTCGAAAATAAAGAAACGGCTCGATTTAGAAAAGTCGGTCTCGCTTAGCGGTCGATATGTAGAACGTCTGCTTTTCACTTTCATCGCATTAGTTTTCACTTTTTTTTCTATTTTTTTTTTTACCTTACTAGACAATCGCACACATAATAACGATTCGCTTTCCACGTGAAATACGTCTAGTCATTTGTCTATCGTAAGTAAAATAATTTATTATAAAAATTGTATACGTAACGGAACCGTATAATATAATAATATAAAACGGGGTAAAAGTTGTGATTTAATATATTGCTGATTTTTTTTAAATTATTTCAATTTTATTGTACTATTGAATAGAAGTGATTAATTATATATATATATATATATATATATATATATATATATATATATATATATATATATATATATATATATATATATATATATATATATATAAATGAAATTATTTTAAAATATTATTTCGTATATATAGTATATAGTTATATATAGTGTTGTATGAACAGAACCGAAAGCGGCACTAGTTTTAATAAATATTGCGAAATAATAAAGTGCTACGGCTAAAAGGATGCAAAGAAACGGCAATAAATTGTCCGTATGACATATGCAAATAAATTACGGTCGCGAATGATAATTGCTTAAAATGGATAATGGAAAAAAGGAGGCCTAAAATTAAATTCAGACCAGTCGAGTCGACGAACAACTTTCACTCGAACGTCGACCACTTTTTTTTTTTTGTACAATTATAAATTTGGATCCGCGAGTAATTTTTAAGGATATTTTAATGTCGACGTCGATGATACGAGTTTTGTGGGTGTAAAAAAAAATAACGTTGATCGAAACTCGCGATCGTGAATCAAACTTGTGATACAACGAATCGACCAGACTGCGTGGCTATTTTAGATTTTCTTTGCTATTCGCTATATAAAGGCTAACTATATATTCATATATATATGATTGGAACTATAATCGTTTGAAACCTTTCAGAGATTTCATGAAAAAAAGAACGATTTCAAAATCTTCAATATTTTTGGCGATCTAATTGATATAGCGTATGACTGTACTACATAAATATCAAAATTAATAATTATTTTGAATGAAACTAAATTTTAAATAATGATCAACCGCAAAGAATTAATTAAATTTCAATGTAATGAAAATTTTACATTGATAAGTGCAAATATAATTGTGACATTTATTATCGTAATCTCGCTTCAAGTATGGATATAACCCGGCGCAGTATCTTGTTTAATAAAGTATAAAACTGGTCTCTTATATGCATAATAATGGTCAAAATCAACGGAACTTAATAAGGCATAGAAAGAACAAGATATGAAAACTAGCTTAAAACCGAGATATTCAAATACAACATCAGCATTCGCGAAACAGTGAAAACACGATGCCTACGCTTAGTTTCCAATTATTTACCCTGGCCCCCCATGAAAAACGCGTGGCCTAGAAACGTATAACAAATTAATTATTATAAATATATCCAATATAATTAAATGAGTCGTAGAAGTGAAAAGTCGCGCGTATAGAAACGACGTATTTCTCAATCCGCAAAACAAAGTTCAAACTCGAGTTCAAGGTATGTATTATACATATGTAATAAGTTATCGAAGTGAAATATATACGATTATTACAACATTGACCACGGTTCAATCGCCGAAATAGAACAAAAATTGGTATTGGTATAATATTAAGTTTCTTTTTTTGCTACACTAATATGATCAAAAAGTTACGTGATATTGTCATTTAAAACTCTCGAGCATTAATTAGGAAGGTAGAAAAAATGTATTTTTTTTCTAGGTTGGTAGAACTGTCTATATCATTTGTCAAGCGTCTGTTTAACAAAAGGTTTAATTATCTCCGAGTTTTAACAACTCTTGGTACCTTCATCACAATAATGCACCATGTCATACTGCATTGGTTCTACGCGACTTTTTTTGCCAAAAACTCGACTCATAACGTTCCGCAACCACCGTATTCGCATGATTCGGCTCCGTGCGACTTCTGACTATTCGGCAAACTCAAAATGCTAATGCGGGGACGCCGTTATGATACGATTAAGTAGATAAAAACCGAATCGAAGAAGATCTTAAAGGCTATACCAGAAAAAGACTATTCCAACTGTTTTGAGGACTGAAAAAAGCGTCGGCAAAAGTGCGTTTTATCGAACGGAGATTACTTTGAAGGGGATGAAATTGATTGGGAAGAATAAATAAAGAATTTACATTTTATAAATAAATTCACCTTACTTTTTGATCACAGTTATTACATATCGAAAATATTTCGCAATATTTTCATACGTTTGAGAAGCAATGATATATAGAATAATATAAAATTAATATAATAGAATATGCACTCTGCATATAATATACGTTTGTGTGTGGAAAAACAGTAGGACACCGGCAACTATGTGGGTCAACACTAATATAAAGTTGATAAGCTCGTAACTCTGAGAGAATGTACACTATACAAACTTTAACAACGACAAATGTGTGCTATTCGATTGCACAATTCTCGAATTAACCGTTGATTAGTTGCACGGGGTTTATGTGAACCGATTGCAACAAAAATGGCAACGTTTTCGCTTTAATACAGATCGTAAAATTTAAACGAATAGCGGAGCGTTTTATGCGTTTAATAGTACTCGATGTTAGTATTTATTATATAATAAATCTTAATGTAGCATAAAAATAATCATCGAGAATATTTATATGATAAAAAAAAATAAAATACGCGATCAATCAAAGGTTAATTGTGTATATATATACAAGAATACAAAATAGACACATCGGCGAACCTATGATAGAAAATTTACAATAGCTACGCTTCTGTATCCATGTCAAATTAAAACCGGATTGCGTTATTTTATTGCACAAGTAACGAATTCGGCAACCAGACGATGCTTCATTTTAGATATATAAAAAAATACATTAACGTGCGAAAGATCGCAATTATTGCATAATAATACGCA
>JANIJI010000002.1:887500-995000 GCA_024500535.1 Leptonema lineaticorne
CAGATAATTCAAATATATATACTGCATATATATATATAAAAAAATAATATTTTTTTTAGATCGAATAAAATATTTATATTTAAATATTATTACAATTAGCATATATAATTAAGTATATTTTTACCGCCTATATAGACAGTCTAAATCCTCTGCTGACAGTTTGTTTTGAAACGATTTCGTCATTTTCACATCCATCGAAGGTTTCTGTTAAGTACAAGGTCCAAAAAATATGGAAAGTGAAGCGATATACGACTAACTGCCATATTCAAAAAAAATTAAAAAAAAAACATTCATAATAATGATACGAAATTGTTTGTTTAATTTATCAATGAAATAATAGTGATTGATAGTTTTTCATTAAATTTAATAATAATTTTAAGAAATGTACGAGACGAAAGATGGTCAAGTGACGGTGGATGATGGTCGATTGTTGAGGTCGACGACTGCAATAACAGAAACTGAACGCCAAACCGGCGAATAGCTAGCTAAACCAAATAAAATAGCTAAACAAAAAGATGCACAACTAAGCAAAACGTACTCAATTTTACATCATCTAACACCGATGCTAGTTTACCTTGGATTTCTGGCCGGTTTAATTTGATTTCGTTTAGTACTTTGGAAAATTTACTCGGTCAAGAAAATTTTCATTTAATTTGAATCGATTCATAATATTGACTCGACACTCTTCATAATATTTAATCGCCATATGTAAAATGAAATAATAAACTATCGAATATGATTTTTTTTATTCTGAATAAACGTAAATATATAAATATTACATCATATCTATAATCACATAAAGATAATTGTATAACGATTGAATTGCAAAAAAAAATACGACATTGAACTTCAAGCGAATCAAATTAATTCGGCGAAAACTTCAAACTAGACACTCCAGTAAAAGCGCTAGATTTTAAAATTTAACACCGACTATTGTCATCAAATCTGCAAATAGGAAAATAATAATGATGTTCACAGAAGTAACGATATGCATATATAAAGGAAAAAATAAACGACTTAACTATTAAAAATTATCAATATAAACAAACTTTCAAAAAAAAAATGTTCCGACATCAATACAAGATAATAAAATATGATTACTGTTAACAAACCGAACTGATAACGTTTGTTTTGTAACTGTAATATTAACATGGTTTAACGTGAAAAATAAACAGTGATGGTTCAATGGATAATAATATTATGCGACCAATATTTGAAATGGTTCATTAATTAATATATAAATAAAATATTAAAAATCAACCGGAATTCATCAGGGGGTGTTATATTTAAATTACGTAAAAATTGTTATGCGTACACACATGAAAAAAAAATTCCAATGATTATGTCGCGCGAAAAGAATTGTTTACAAAGTCAAAGGTTAAATTAATGTAGGTCGCAGTGTGATATTAATAAGAGAATTGCACAACGCCAAGTACAAGAAGTCGACGATAGCAGATTCTGCGTATTGTTTGCCGGCCGTCGCCACAATCATCAAGAACCGAATTGAGATCGCGCAGATGTCAAAAGGAGCACGAAGGAAAAGTGTAAATGGCCGGCTGACCCACAAAACTTAACTCGAACGATATTGAGAAACGAGGAGAATGTTCCAATAACATGGGGACGTATCGAACTAATTCAATTTAAAAATCGGTCCACGAACCAATGAATGTATTGGTCATCGTCGTTGATGCGATGCAAGCACTCGATAAATAAGAGTCAATAATAAAAAAAATAAAAAAAAAACTTAATGCGTATCGAGAAGACTTATAAGAATGATTGATGTATTGAAAAAAAAATTCAAAACGTCACAAGTTAATAACGACGATTTTGATGATGTTCGACGAGCTTTGCTTGAACATTTTCTTTGAAAATGTCAATGTATAAATACAATATTTTAATTGTTCGTTTACTTATGTATTTCAGTATTGAATTATTTTATTGAACTCCATCAAAAAAAAAAATAATTATTTTTATGATAACAATATATAAGGATTTCAAATTCTCATAATAATTATAAAATAATTTATCAAATTTTAGATAAATAAAAAAAACTTGACAATCTCTGTCCTAAAATATAAAATAATTATTGTAAATGATAAAATTAAGAGAAAAACACGTTACGAAATACAACAACAAAAAAAAAACACATCATTTACGAAATCCGGAAAAAACGGTAAATTGTGCGTTGAGAAATATTTCGTAAATCAAGTTTAATCCTGATAAGAAAGATGAGGAAATCGTTAAATAAAATTTTCGTTCATAAAATATACAATATATATATATATATATATATATATATATATATATATATATATATATATATATATATATATATAATATTCGTACTGAGAGCTTCATTATAAACATAGCAAAAAAAAACAATAATAATTCCAAATTAAAAGAAACTTATATACATAATAATAATAATAAATGTACTTTGTAGTGTCATTAAATAAAATTAAAATCCTACAGCGGCTGGATATCGTTATCAGACAATCCTACAACACCCACGATAACCTACATAAAATTGTTTACTTTCACTGTCATTTCATCTCAATAATATATTATCGTGTTACATATAATAAAATAAAATTCGGATAAAACACGTTTATATATATATATATATATATATATATATATATATATATATATATATATATATATATATATATATTATAATAAATAAAAGTGATTTTACTTTTTGACACTCGAGATGCGATGGTAACGAACATTTTCATTTATTTAAATTGATAATATAAACCATTGTTAATGACTTCAAATATTAGTGTTAAAGAATTATCTCATAATTTAGACATTTGCTTTATTTGCAAAATAATAAAACATTGGGAAAAGTAATGTTAGATTATATATTTTTATATTGTAATTTGTGACTTCAATCAACAAAAGTAATATTTTAATTTTATATAAAAAGTTACAAGAATTTGCCATCTCTTTACTATTGCACATATATGTACAAATCTATCTCTTGTTTCGTACAAACTTACATATAAAAGAATAAAAGGTAATTACAATAACAATACATGAAAAAAATACAAACTGGCGCTAATGATAAATTATCTAAATGCGGATTTTAGACATTTTAGTTTTTTTTTTTTTTTTATGATAGATAAACAAGAACTCGTCATATATAGTGTGAATATATTCTTAAATGACTTAGCATTTTTGACTTAAAACTATATGTATTGTGTAATCGTTTCGAAATATTGTAGGGATTAAAAACTACAATGCACAACACAATTCTCACGAAACACGATACAATTCAAATATATTTGTTTTATAAATATATGTATATGGATATTATTGTGATTATCCACGAATTACCGTGCAAATTTATATTTACTCTATTCCAAATCGATTTAGCAAAAAAAAAAAAACAAATATTTGATTGTAAAAAAAAATAAAATGTTAACCAAGTTCGCCTACGCGAATTTCATACAAATTTGAATTGTCAGGTAGGCGGCTGGTGCCTCTTTATATCGACCTTAGGGTGCCACGGCAGCGTCGAAAAAAAAACGACGTAAAAATGAGGATTATCGTCGGATGTTTTTATTCTTTAATCCAGAATTTTATTCAATATACTATTTGAAATATATTTTAAGTAAAACGTGCATTTTTATATGTGTATATATATATATATATATATATATATATATATATATATATATATATATATATATATATATATTAATATATTACAACTGACACGTGCTAAATCAAAGATCGAAAACTAACGGTTAATATATATATCATTCATTTGACAATAGCATCCAGAATTAAGATTGCTACAAAGATGCATAACATTCTAAACGTTACTTTATAACCGACGCCGTAAAACTCAACGGAATGCAATAAGTCTTCGGTGTATGCGTCAAATAAAATCGTGAATTTTGTTATGCTTCGCCGCTAAATAAATAAATAATGATAATAATAATACACGTGAAATGTAACTAGAGAAATAATAAAAATATTTCAATGCGTCATAAACAATATATTAATAGTGATTATTATTAAATATATCGTAAATATAAATGAAATATCACGAAATACTGGCGTCACATTTTTTTTTCTACAATTTATTACAAACAAGATCCCCCCCGTGTTTCGTATGTGGAATTTCAAATAATGTGTTTTTTTTTCAAACATACGTAAAAACGTACACTTATTTTTGTACATACATATTTTAAATAATTTTACTAAATACAATTAAATATCGTGCCGCGTATTTATGAAGGGGTTCAAAACGAATAACCATTAAATATATGAATGACCACCTGGAAAAACCCACGAATTATTGACCACTAAAAACATAACGGAAATCTACTATGGATATTAAAGAAATGTAAAAAAAAATATTTTTTATGTTAAAGTTGAAGCAGTTTCATCGAATCTAATATACGTAAGGGAGCGGTTTTACAAATGGTTATAGACGACAGTACTTCCAAGAAGGTTGTGAATCTGATGAGGACGATAATGGAATTTAAAAGCAAAATAGTTCCAATAACCGTTAAAACAGTGGAAGTTGAGGAAAATATTACGAAGATCGTGATATTATAAGATTGATTATATAAATATGAAATTTTTGAAAAGAAAAATGATAATTATAAAACATCGAGTGACGAAAAAATGTTTACTGCATTTCAATATATTGTATATAAAGTACTAATAATTATAATTTATTTACTTGTGTAATTTCTAACTTTTATTAACTAATTATTATTAGGAACCGGTTTTAAAGGGTTAATAATTTTATGTTACACACAGTGTGTAATTTTATAGTAAAATAGTTATAGTATAAAAACGACATAATATATATAGTAATAGTATAAAAACGACAACCATTATAAAAAAATATTTCGATTTTAATAAGAATATTTTATAATTAATAGCATAATAATTGATAACATAAATATTGATATACTAATTTAAAAAAATCATTTTTTTATATAATGCAAAAAAATCTTACTTTTTCATTATAAAAATATTGTAATAATATATAATTATTTATTCGTTTCTGACATAATATATATTAAGATACCTTAAACTTTTTTTATTACATTGATCCATCTGGTAATTAAAATGTAATAAATATTTTTTTTATTGTATTAATTATAGTATATTCGTTTATATTAAATCTTGATGTATATATTTTCAAATTATACTTAATTATTTCAACAATTTTTTTATATAAAAATATTAAAAAAAAAGTAGAAAATCGAATCATGAGAATTGCATTCGATAAACTTATCGGCCGAGTAAATTGAAATCCAGTAATACAAACGTAGTGGAGAATAAATCGGCGCGCTCCATCATCTTCAATCACGAAGAATGGGTTTTATAAATAATAATACCCTGCATGGTGACACCGTCACAGCATCTCATAATATATAATTGTCCGTTGTCCAGTTGCGATAGTGGGAAGAAACTGAAAGTGAGCCGATCAGACCGGTTCTGTTATGGCTGCGGCTCCAACAAATAACGACAAACGAACAAAGCGTTCCGTTCTACATTACACTAACTAATATACGTCTAATTAAACCTACCTGCCGTTAATTATTAATTCGATTAATTTATTTGTTTGTTTAATTGACAAAATTATTATATGTAATTGAATCATTACATATCTAAAATTAAGTCACTGTTTCGCTTTATCATATTTCTTGGCACAGTTTTTCGTTTTCGTTTCACCATATTTCGAAATCGAATTATCATTATTTTTAAAAACAAGATGACGTTCGTAATGTTTTTAGGAAGATTCATTAACGTAATATCATTGACAGTTGAGTAATCATGTGTTATATAAATTACTTCTTTAACAGAATATTTAGATTTGATACATATATTTTTTTTTCTACTGGCGTATAATATAAAACACATTTATTAAAAATAAGAATAATTGAATTACTGGTTTATAAATAAAATTTTATACAACTATTTTTCATATTTAATATATTTTAATGCGATTTTTTGAGCTATTGGACAAGAGAAGAAATCTTACACACAACTAAAAATATGGATTAGCTCCAAGACATGATATTTTTCACGGATAAAGTAGAACATTTGAGTACAGAAAATGTGAATCATGATTTCCTTCAGACAAAGAAAACTTATTGTTTCAAAATAAAACTAGCTTTTAGCCATTTTAAAATTTGTTAAATTTAAAAAAAAACTTTAAAACTTAAAAAATAACCGAACGATTATATATTTTATTTACTTTGAACTATGCAAAACGCTAATGATAAAATCCGCGTTGTAGTCGCATATCATTCAACAAAATGATGTAATTTCAGTATTAATTTAAGCTAGACATCTATGTTCCAACTTAAAATATAACGAATACGTTAAAATTATCAAATAATAGTTCTAAAACGTGAACGTAGAACTGACGACTCGGCTTTGTATATTAAATCAACGTTTCGAATTTCAAAATAGAGACCTTGGCCCGCATAGGGCTATTGCGCAACTGATTTATTTTTAATTTTAGATTCGTACATTAATAGACTTTTTTTTTAATTCAAAAAATATTTATACGAAAATTAAAAGTGTAAAAAAATTCAGAATACGAACATCAAACTTATTGTGCATCCAATAAGATAACTACTAATTAAATAATTACAATCACTTGAACAAAATAATTTCATCTAAAAATTAAAATCTAACATTTTTTCAACGAATTAATCAATATTTATCAAATGAAATAACATACATGTAATAGTTGAATTACATGTATGTTATTATAATGTTGAATATTTTCTTCAAAAACAAAAAAAAAAGGTAATTTTCATCAATTTCTTTGAATAAATAAATTATAAAGGAAAAAATGAAACGCAGTCAGAAAATAAACGCAGAAAATACTTGGAAAAATTGCTTTTTCCGAGTTGGCAAGCGAGCAGTCAGAGTGTATTGACTCCAAAGCTTCATTGATTGCGAACACATTATTATTATACAATATATTATAGATGACACAGAAACGCGTTAAATATTACGACACGGATTCAATGTAGAAATTGCTGTAAGAATTAGAATACAATCAATTTGTAATAATAATAGTAGTGTTAGTAGTGGTAAAATAAAAAAAAAAAAATATATATATATATATATGATGTTTAATGGAATCCAAATATGAATATAAATGTACGAAAAATCAATAACGTTTATAATGCTTCACGCGATAGAAAGTGCATTAACATCGGATCCTGACCTAAATAAGGTTTGTTCTATATCAAACTTGTGATCGATTTGACTGTTAACAGTGTCGACAAAAAGTTACATATTTTTAACGTTTGCTTTTTGATTTGAAAAAAAAACTTCATATATACACACAGTGTATTAACCTAAATAAAGTATTTTTGAAAATTATTGATTTTACATTTTTGTTTATATAAGATTATTTGGAACTTATTATGTTAAAAGCTATTTAGATATTATTACTTCTATATATTTTTCCCTTATTTAGGATTTTCTCGCAAAATTTTATTTAGATTTGAAGCAAGATTAATGTGACGAAATGATTGTAAATTTACATAATTAGTAAATGAAAAATGTTGAAAAAAAAACAAAGCTGAATTAACAAGTAATAAATACGAGCGAAAAACAAAACAGATTAGGTCTATTTTCGTGCATCACATTGACAGATTAGCCATGATAAACTCGTTCCATATAAAGTATATCAGTTCGAAATGGGTCGCGCGCGCTATATAAATTTTCTTTTTTTTTTATTATAATTATTATTATTATTCATTTCGATAATTCAAAAATAATCCTCGAGACGAAAGGTCGCCGAAGGTCGATCTGAAAATACGCGTAGAAACATTTAAAGAAGACGCAGGGAATCGTCCGCGATGAAAGAAAAAGAGGAAAAACGAGACGACGCGCGCAATGTTGCGATTCACGCTTTTTGTTTACCCGTACGACGCGAGCGAACGAGCGCGCGTTTATATTATTATATATTTATTTGTAAACACGGTCATGGCCGGAATGCAAGCGCTTATGCTGAAAAATCTGTACGACATTTGCGAAGTGTATAAAAACGAACGCGAATCTATTTTCAAACGTCAACAATGTATCTTCTTCTTACGGTGTAAACAAAAAAAAAAAAAAAAAAAAAAGATAGAAATATAAAGCGATTATGTAATAAAATTACGCGTGTTTGTGTGCGTTTATGACAAGGTGAAAAGAAAGCGATGCAAGTTTGCAACTTTCGCACGTTTTCAGCCGTCGTTCGTCCCTTGAAAGCGCCGCGCGATACGTCGCACTTTCGCCGCGATCTTTTTTGAATCTCGATTCGAACGCGCTGCCAACTTGACGAACAAAAAAAATTAATACGTCTCGTAGTATGCCGGCGATTATTATTATTTTTTTTTATTAACAACACGCTTTACATATACATTCGTATATTATAATAATAACGCGAAGCGTCGCCATATTACATAGAAAATTGGAGTGAGATGATGATTATTTTTTTTTATTGTTGTCGTCGTAGACGGAGATTGATTCGAAGACGACGGAGTCGATGCGAGGCGTGCAAACTCACCTAAATAAACGCGAAGTCAACGCCCTGAACGGATCGACGTCGACGTCGACGTATCCCACTACTGGCGCCTCGGTGCGCGCGTGTTCCACCGAGACGTGAAGACGCGCACGAAAAATGTATATATGTATATATATGTTACATACATATACAGGAGACGACCGACCACGGCAATGGACCGGAGTCGACTGATTCAGTGCACGCCAACGCGACCGCCGATCGCCGCAAGCGAACCTCCCCCTTTCCGCAACATGCTCCCCTCACCTATCCCCGTTGCGCGGGGCGAAAAACCTCCGACACCCCCTGACTTTGACGACCTCGCACCCCTCGACCTCAACGAAAACGGTGGATGAACTTTGACGAAGCTTTCGTCTGTAAACTTTTTAAATGCATATATATATATATATATATATATAATATGTGAACTTTTATAAATATTTATATATATATATATATATATATATATATATATATATATATATATATATATATATATATACATATACAACTTTCATCAAAAAGTAAAGTGAAATTGTCATTTAAAACTCCCGGACATTAGGAAGACGGGTAAATTGTATTTTTTTCCTAAGTTAGTAGGACTATATATAACATTTGTCGAGCGTCTGTTTGTCAAAAGGTTTAATTATCTCTGAGTTACACGTGTTTTTACAACTCTTGGTTCCTTTATCACGATAATGTCATACTGTATTGGTTCTTCACGACTTTTTGGCCAAAAACTTGACTCATAGTATTCGCCTGATTTGGACCCGTGCGACTTCTGGCTATTCGGCAAACTCTAAAGGACAATGCGCGGACGCCGTTTTGATACTATTGTGGAGATAAAAACCGAATCAAAGAAGGTCTTAAAGGCTATACTGGAAAAAGACTAATCCGGCTGTATCGAAGACTGGAAAAAGCGTTGGCAAAACTTCGTTTTATCGGACGAGAATTACTTTGAAGGGGATGGAATTGATTCGGAAGAATAAATAAAGAATTTACATTTTATAAATAAATTCATCTTACTTTTTGATCACAGTGTTATATGAATCGAGTCATCAGCTCTATGTTTGATCTGAAAAAAAAATATTCACATCGACAATATTTAGTATATGTTGAATTAAAAGAAAATCAATTCGTCTTGATGATCTATTTATTCGTTCAATTGTTAAAATTAAAAAAAAAACATTTTAATATTATTTATAAAATTTATTATAATATTATTTAAAAAAATAGTAAAAAGTAAAAATTGTAGACAAAATCTAATGGATTCAAAATAGAAAATTTTCGAAAATCGAGCCACGTAAATTTAAAATAATGTTAATTTTAAAATGTATTAAATAAATAATTATATATTTCTAATAATATAATTGATTTCGATTAAGGGTTTCAAAAGAAACCTAAAATACGTATGGGCGTTGACAAAGCGAGACGAAGGGTACATTAACCTCCCTCATTCCCTAAATTAAAAGACCTTCTAATATATAAATATATAATATTAAAATTAAATCATATTAATAGTATATAACCATTTATAATTCAAAAATATTACATAGTGATTCACGAATCATAAGAAACGTTAAATCACTAATATTTAATAGCAAAAAAATGGTACCTTTTATTATTCCCTCTTGTATTCCTTGTATCGGTCAAATTCGACACTAACCTGAATTTTAATGATACTAGAAATTTCAAATAATCAATTCTACAAAATAAATAAATAACTATAAAATCTGAGTCATATTCGATAATTGCGTCACGATGACAAAAATGATTCGTCAAAATACGCAGAAGAAAGATTCTATGAAGAGATAGAAAGAAGGATAGTTCAAAAATAATAGAAAACAATATCTTAAACATAACTCTTAAAAATTCGACATCATTTTATGCATATGGAAAATAGTAAAAAAAATCAAACCCTTCACGAACACGCCCGAATTGCACTCGGGCATAACTAATTATGTAAAATGTTTACCCTTTTTTTGGTAATAATTGGTACAAACTTGAATAATATTTTTATTCATTCAATCTTACGAACAAAATAAATATGAAAATTAATTATATTATATTAGATACAATATATTATTATTTTTTTATTGTATTAAAAAAAATCAAAACAGAACTTTTATGAATAAATACACTATTTTTATTAAAATATTTTTTTTTCTCGCTTTCAAAGATTTTTTTTAAATGAATTATATTTATTTTTAATATGGTTATTAAAAAAGTATTTTTTTAACATTGTCCGTTTTTCTTTCTTATATTTTTTTTGTCGACAAAAATAATTGTTAGTGATTCGATTTGCGAATTAGTCATATTCGACAAAAAAAGAAATATAACAAATATGAATGTTAAATAGAAAAAAAAATCTATGGTAAACAACCGTAATTGATACAGAAAATATCATACTTTGCTATAACTTTACTATAAAAAAGTCATATGAAATTAGAAGCCTAGTTCTTTTTATTTACATAAAATATATAAGTATTTGACTAAATGATTTATTCATAAAATTATAAACAAATATTTAACATTGAGAAACATCGTCCGATTTCAAATATTATATCGAAAGCGCGGATCTATTGAAAAATATTTTTAATCAAAATATATATTATAAATTTTTAAATTATCAAACTATGATCCATATATAGATATTTTAAAGTTGCTTTGAATAAAATAAAAATTCTAAAGAATTCAAGAGAATTTAAAAAAAAAATTAATATTGAATTTGCAATTTGATACGACAGAGTTGACAAACTTTTACACACACACACACACATATATACATATAAATGAATATATTTTTTTTATTACTACAATATTTTATTCAATAAAGCGAAAAATATTTATAAAATTATATCGTGGATTTGAGGCATAATCTAAATAATGTTCATAAAAGTCGTTCATTGAATGTGTTTAGTAAAAAATTTAACGCCCCCCTTGGCGACGATATATAAATTTTTATGTCCGTAACATTGTTTTATAGATTAATTTATATACTAAAACATCTATCAGAACGTATTTAAATAACATTTATATCAATCGACCATATTGACATAAAGTGATTGTGCTAGTATTCATTTTGTTTACGTTATATATTTCTTTATATACTACTGTGATCAAAAAGTAATTGATATTGGGAAGGTAGATAAATTGTATTTTTTTCCTAGGTTGGTAGGACTGTCTCTAACATTTGCCAAGCGTCTGTTTGTCAAAAAGTTTAATTATCTGAATTACACGTGTTTTTACAACTCTTGGTTCCTTCATCACGATAATGCACCATGTCATATTACATTGGTTATTCGCGACTTTTTTGCCAAAAACTCGACTCATCGTTCTGCACCCACCGTATTCGCCTTATTTGGCTCCGTGCAACTTTTGACTATTCATCAAACTCAAAAGGCCAATGCGCGAACGCCGTTTTGACACGACTGATAAGATAAAAACCGATTCGAAGAAGGTTTTAAAGGCTATACCAGAAAAAAACTATTTCGACTGTTTCAAGGACTGGAAAAAGCGTTGGCAAAAAGTGCGTTTTATCGGACGATGATTACTTTGAAGGGGATGAAATTGATTTGAAAAAATAAATATAGAATTTACATTTTATAAACAAAATCAGATTTCTATTTGATTACAGTGTTATGTTACAACGTTTCGTCTATAGTTATAATAGTTATATTATTAACATATATAGAACATAAGGGGGTCGATTTTTTTTTCGATTTTTGCATACATCTTCAATTCCGATTAAGCGTATGTTAATGATATTAAATTATTTCACAATAAACGATCGATACCAGAATAAAATTTGGTTGCATTGAATTAAACGTATGTATTTATACGATTTAAATGCGGATAAAAATGAAATATGTATTCTACAAACTATATACAAAAATTACCATTGAGATCATTTAAAAAAAAGCAAAAACATATTCAAATACATCTAAATGCATCTCTATAAAATTGTAATAGAAATTCAAAATACTTCATCTGTTGTCTATGAATAAATAACGGAAAATCTACCAAAATTTTGGAATTTTTTCAAAATTTCGTCTATAAAATATAGTTACCGATATTTGAATTACAAATAATTCAAGATATAATTATTAAAAAAGTATTCTATGTTCCTGAAAAAATCATTTAAAAATTTTAACACGTTGAACGTCGTGAGTGACATTAGAGACCAACAATAAATTTATGTTGACCGCCAATGACTCGATAAAATTAAAACTGTTATAAATAATATATACAATTAAAGTACAATGTTTTCGAATTTTGTAATATTATTTTAATATCAAAATGATTTTAAAAATTTTTTTTTCTTTAAAGTATTTAAAACGCACACATCTTATAATTTAATAAATAATTTTAAACTAAACAATTATCAAAGTGCATCATAACATTATTACACATATTTTCTTGTATTAAATATTGTTTTACCACAAAATGTAATCCAAGTAAAATGAATGCAGAGTTCAATATGTTAATTATAGAAAGGTGAATAAACTTAAATTCTGAGAATAATATCCGATTTTAAACCGAAAATAATGTATAAACTATTGCTTAATTTTTTTTTATAGTTTTAGTTTATATCTATTGTCAAATACGTCTCGTTTCACGATTATCTGGTTAATTTTAATAAGCCAAGTTGTTTTCGTCTTCGCAACCATTCATAAATATGCGATTTTGCATGTCTTATGCATGAAGCAACAAATTTAATCGCGACATCATCACCCCTATTTCAATTTCAACTTCAACATTTAAAAGTTTAATCAGCTAGTCGAACGTATGTAAAATTTGATATTCAATATTTAAGAATTTTAGCTTTAGAAATTTTATACAAAAACACAAACTTACTGTCGTGTAATGTAATATGGAATAAAATAATTTTCACAATATTATTTTTTTTTAATATTATGTCAATATTTTTATAAATAAAACCATTTTGTTTGCTTATTTGCATATCAATTAAATATATTATAACATTTATCATCTCTAGCAAGTGCGTCCAGATTACTGAATTAATGTAATATTTTTCAATCTTTTTTTTTAATTTAAAATGTAAATAAATAAATATTTTAACGATAAAAAAAAATAAAATTGAAAGGCAAAATATATGTTTCACTTTGGGAAATACCAAATTTTTTTACTTTCTCTGCAATTAAATAAAACTATTTACAATTTCAATTTTTATTTTATAATAATAGTCACAATATTAACAGGACAATAGAATATCAAAATAATAATGGCGATTATAATTTGTATACAAAATTCTAAATAGATTATCAGACATAGGAGTTTTAAAACTACACGAGAAAAAGATTTTTTAATAAATTTCTTATTGTGATAATTTTTTTTTTGCTTTTTAATAAATTTTCTACTTTTTCATTTTTTTTTTGTTTTTTAAAACCCGATCGATGTAATATATAAATAGAGCTATTATTTGCTAGTACTAATATATTCAAAAAAATTTCAAAACACTACATCATATATCGTTCGATTTAGATTAGATCAGTAAACGAATTTGTAAACAGATTTGTTTTAAATGTAGTTTTATGAAAAAATATATATTATTTTCACGATAATTCATAATATTATTTTTTTCTATTAAAACCCGAATTATTTATTATATACGAGACCTGTACGAAAAGGTCGCTAATATAAAGAGAAAGTGAATAATGTGCAAAAGCCGGTCAACTCGAGCTTCTATATGACACTTTGCAAGTGGAGAGAAAAAAATGAGCCTGTATGAAAAAAAATCTTATTTTTGGTTAATTAAAACTATGCGAGGAAAAAAAGAAACTAAAAACGATGGCCATAATACACATCGCAGGTGAAAAGTGAAATTTAGAATGTCGCTTGCAGCCAAAATAAAGCATACGGTTCAAAATATTATGAAAAAAAATATATGTATTGTACAATTGATATGTGTAAATATGGTAAATAAATTTTTCGAAGGATATAGATTAAATGTCATTAGAAATCATAAAGAATAGATTGTTGTTTTACGATTTCACTAGGTTAAATGAAAGTGCTTCACATCGAGTATTTTATTTTTATTTTTTTTTTTGGTTGATGTACTTTTGTGCTTAACTTGAACTTTCCAAAAGTGAAAAATTTTTGCTTCATAATGAATTAAAAAAATGACTATTATAGCAAAAATCCAGAACCAATTTCATTACAATGAAATAGTGCTAAAAGTGATTTAGATTATTGATTTAAATATTAAAACAGTTCAAGATTTGTTCTTTGTAGATTTAAATATCAATAACATCACTATTTTCCAACAAGAAAATAGTGTGAAAAGATACTCACACAAACACAAAAAAAAAAGATCACATTCAGCCTCACGTTCTGAAATGCCAAATTTTGGTGACAGTGCGCGAAAAAGCAAAGAGGGTCAATGCCGAATCAGGTCGACAAACCTCAAAAAAAAAACATACAATAAAATTGGAGAAAGTGGTCGCTGAAGAGTTTTGTTCGCGAAGCTTGCGCAAATGTCCATCGCTGATACTTGTACAATACCAGCAAAAATTTAGGACAAAAACCCAACGTTTAAAACTTTCTACATCCTGTATATATTATATTAACACTTTTTTTATTATTATTATTGTTGAGAATTTATAATATTTATTTGCCCTCGCGACGCTCGTTTTCAAGTGAGAAGAAGGTCACCGAAAACCGTATAGTATTTTTAATGATTATTTAAAAGTCCAACAAAAAATCAATTACACTGATGAATAAGTTAGAAAAACTGAAACTCTAATATTATTTCAACTATTATAAAGAAATAAATTAATTAATTAACCAATTACACATCTTCATTTAAAACATTAAAATATTCTATATTGAAGCGTTTAAAAAATTACTTTACTTTTAAAATAACGCTTTTTCTTGGACAGAAATTGAAAATAAAATTATTACCGATTATTAAAAATATGTGCTATTTCTAAATGTAAGAATAAAAAAATATTTTATTTTTTTAACAAAATACTCTTTTCTTACTAATAATATAAAATTTAGCACTTTTATTGGCTGTAAATTAAGATCACTGTGTTCCCCGGTTCACTGAACAATTATCAAATAAAAATACAGTAGTTTTATTATTTATATTATAAAATA
Source organism: Leptonema lineaticorne (assembly GCA_024500535.1). NCBI lineage: Eukaryota > Metazoa > Arthropoda > Insecta > Trichoptera > Hydropsychidae > Leptonema > Leptonema lineaticorne. Next base: position 903,168 of record JANIJI010000002.1, read on the forward strand.
CAATTGCAAAAAATTGTACTTAGACGATATATATATATATATATATATATATATATATATATATATATATATATATATATATATATATATATATATATTTAAACATTTTATGAATCTTACAATAACTTATGAAGAACAAAATAAATATTATATTACTTATAAATGTGAAAACTTCACACCAAAAAAAATGTTAACTGTAAGATTACATAAGAAAGATTTTATTTAATTACTAAAAATCACAAATAAATTGTATTTTATAATCTTAATTCTCATAATTTCCTTGAAAGAAATAAAATATACATTTTACTTTTCTGAAAAAAAAAACAAAGAAATGTTTTTAGATAGATTTAATCCAAGAATTAAAATAAAACACGAAATAAAACTATCCATAGTAAAAAATATGAGCTATGAATGAGGAAAAACCAATAAAAAATATTTATTAATAAAAATATATTCTCTATCATATAATTTATTATATAGATATTAATTATAAAAATAATAAAAAACAAAAAAACGAAATTTCAGCTAAATAGTTCAAATATTTGACTAAGTAACGATAAAAATAGATTATAATTAGACGCGATAATATTTCGAAAAAAACGCGATATTTAACTGACAAATTATACTGTTTTTATCTTTGACCCACATTCGATATTTACTAACTATATAAATATTACAATAAGCTATACTATCAAATATTTATTCAGAAATAATAATATAATTTATAAAAAAATATATATAATATATAATTGTTATATGTAAATTAATAAGAATTAGAAAATATTATTGAAGTTTAATCTCAGATTTGAAATATTTTTATAGAGAATCTTTCAATTTCTATAGATAACAATATTATATACTTTTCTGTAACAAAAAGAGAATGTATAAAAATAAAGTGTATAATAAATAATTTTATAACATAAATAATAGCGATGAAAAAAATAAATAATTACTATTCAAAATTTTAAATAAACAGCAATAAAATGAAATTAAATATAAACAACGATATATATAATATAGAAAATTAGTTCATCATGTGATGCGGGTAAGTGAAAATGATAAGTTTTGATTATTCATTAATGGAATTCAGATATTTCAGAAATAATATTGAACCAATAATAGCTAAAATCTAATTGGACAAAACAATATTTTAAAATATAACACTAATATATTTTCAAAAAAAAGTACTAATTTATTTTCAATATCAAAAATAGTAATATTACAAATATATATATATATATATATATATATATATATATATATATATATATATATATATATATATATATATATAATTAGCAAATAATTAAATAAAGCTAATTTATAATTGACTATTTCAAATTCAAACAAAATACCAAGATAACTTTCTCATTTTTACACAAATTTTTCAAATAAGAAGATAATATTATTCAAATGCTTTACATAAAAAAAATGACATTTTAGATGAAAGAAAATATTTTGTTACAATTACACTAAAGCATCACACAAATGTAAAATGTATTCAAAGAACAAACACTCATTTTAATAACATACGTTTTTAATAGAAAATGTATTTGTATTATTACATTATTAAAAAAAATCATAAATAAAGAAAAAAATAATAATGAAATAAATCGTATATATATATAATCAAAAGAGCGTAAACATTTACTGAATGTATTAGCATTGAAAATGTGTACCTCAAATCATTAGAGCAACTTGTGAAACAATTCTGGATCGATGATGAAGTTAAATAAAATAATTAAAAAGCACACCACTATCCCATAGAACAAATATATCCCGTCCAAAGAGACAGCATCACTGATTGCTTCTAATATTCTTGTGAATACATCGTTCGATCCACAACAATCCATTACAGCAGATTTAATTATTTTTTTTATTTATATTACATTTTCATAACTAACGCACATATTAATATCTGTCACAAATTAAACGATCGAAATATGTAATATAAACGACCATGTTTAGTAATAAATAACAAAAATTTTAATATTTTTTTTATGTTTTATCAATAATTATTTGAAAAAAAACTATTAATTAAATTATATTTTTGTTTTTATAAAAATAATTTTCATTATCATTATAAAATAAATTTTAAAATATTTTTAATATATATATATATATATATATATATATATATATATATATATATATATATATACTCATTCTAATATTTCAAACTTAATAAATTTAAATTTAAAAATCAAGTTTTTGAACAGAAATTTAAAATACATTATATTTAATGATTATATATTAATTTATTGAATTTAGTTAAAAAAAATATTCAAATTTATTTATGAATATAATAAAATTTAATCTAAAAAAATATAATTTAAGTAATTTGTATATAAAATATTTCAAACATTGGTAATGGTTGATAAAGATATTCTTTGGTCGTCTTCGCTAGCAGATAGAGGTTTGTCGTGTTTGGCGCGGTGGTTTGGCGTTTTATTTAGAAAGGGTTTATTAATCTTGAATTCATTATGGCTTTGGCTATGCAAAGACGTGCAAATGTAAATATATTTTATTATATAAACTTCTTGTTATTCATAATGTATTTATTTGATCCATTTAATGCATTCGTATAAAAATCTAACCTTCATAATACGACTCGAAACGTCATATTTTAAAAATATCTTTTTTGCAACTTTAGTCCTTTTATTATTTAAAAACCGTCAACTATTGCTTAATATTTAATAACATCTCTTGTCTTTGTAAATTATATTATAATAAATTTAGATTTATAATTATATGTCGTTCTGCTTTACGTACTTTTCCATACATTTAGTTCTTCTTTATAAACTATATGTATATACCATGGATGACATTCTTGCGTGATTTATGATTTTAAAATGAATATCTTTCTATTTAATTTCAGCTTCGGTTACCTCCAGAAGTTAACAGAATTTTATATATTCGTAATCTTCCATACAAAATTACTGCAGAAGAAATGTATGACATTTTTGGTAAATATGGAGCGATTCGACAAATCAGAGTGTAAGTACTAATATTTATAGCTTTCAATGTTAAATATGACAATTTTAAAATCTCATCTTTTCTGTAGAGGAAATACACCAGAAACAAGAGGAACAGCTTTTGTCGTATACGAAGACATATTCGATGCTAAAAAAGCATGCGATCATCTCTCAGGATTCAATGTCTGCAATCGTTATTTAGTAGTGTTATATTATAGATCAAATAAAGCTTTCAAAGGTATGGATATTGAAAAGAAGCAGGAAGAATTGGATACAATAAAGAAAAAATATGGCATCACATCAGAAGATTTAAAAAAATAATGATAAGTTGTTGATTAAGTTATTTTTACGTTAGTGTTAAAATACAGTGTGTGTATGACAAGTTTTAGATTAAGTTATTTTTAAATTGGTGTAAAAATACAGTGCATGGAGTAATATTCAAGGTTATGCACATTTTAGTTTAATTTTTATATTAAAACAAATTTATATATTTATTCGCTTTATGAATAAAATTAATTAAAAGAAAGATGCCCAACAAAATTCTTTCAAAATTAAATATGTATTTACTATTTTCTATTGTGTGTATTTTGTCTTCCTTTTACTCTTAAATTACACGTTGAAAGCTACTTTCGATTTTTACATCACTGAAAAACAAAAAATCATAAGTAAAATAATTAAATTTCTTGTTTCTTGTAAAAGAAAAAGACTCATATAGTTTATAATTTTTTTAATTAATTTCATAAACAATTATGAATATATTTTAGTTTTTATTTTATTCACGTTTATTGTTTCTAAACATAACACGAACCATTTTCTATGAAACTACATCTAACTTTCATTAAATAAACATTCTTAAATTTATATTTTCTTTACATTAAAATAATAGATATGCGTGTGAATATGGAATTGTGATTGCAATTATTTATTGTATACATTTGATATTTTCACAACTGTAGATTTTATATATCAAATAATATGTAAAAATAATTATTAGAATATAAGAGAAATAAAAATTGCAAAATTAAGAATAAATAATAAACATTAAATAATACGATTTCGCTTTTCAATTCAAGCAGATGCAATTCCGAAAAAAACTCCACCAGCGAATCCAGAAGAAAAATATGAGTTAGTTTTCACAAATGTAATGACCTAAAATAAAAAGAAAGTAAAACAATTATTTGCAAGTCGCATCTCAAAATTAAATCACATAAGTAAAAATAACATTGCCTTATCTATCCAAGCCGCAGATCTTTTATTTGTTTCTTTCTCAATTTTATCGCTAATGTTATCTACATTTTTGTGTATTTTATCCCAATTTACACTTATATAGCCACTTTGGTTTGCTAAGTGTAAAAGAATAATACCACTACCAAGACCTACTGCGGCTACCTTACCGACTTTCATACCAATATAACCGGTTAGCCTAAAATTAACATAATCGACATGAAATATAAATTTATAAGCAAACAAAAAGAACAACAGAATATAAAAATATATTTGTTTTTTCCATTCTATAAACTATCAAAACACACCATCCAGAAGCAGTTCCAAATGCGAGCTGTTTCGTATTAGATGACTTGCTAATATCACTGAAAGCCCTATCTATAAATTTCTTTGTTTCTTTGAAATATCCCTCCACTTCTTTGTTACTATCTGAAGGTACAACGGCAGGACTCATATTGAATTCGAACTGAAAATTGTCATTTTTACAAATTACAATTCTTGAAATTATTCATATTTTTAAAAGAAACGAAATCAAATAAGAATTTTCAAATTGTGAACGTATCTTTGACAAAAATCAATTATAGAAAAATTGTTGCAATAGAAATACAAGACTTTACACATGATAGTAAAGAATTAAACTATAAATTTAAATATTACATTATATAGGCATACTGATTTGCATATTAATTATTGGCAAACATAATGAATATTATAAATTAAGAAATTCTCTAATCGATTTAAAAATAGAAAGATGATACAATATAAATGGCAACCATTTTAGCCAGTAGAAAACTGACATCGAAATATTTAATGCGCAAATTAAAACTTTTTTTTAGACAACAACAAACGGGAACGACTTTCTTATTTGAAAAATTCTTACGTCATTTATTTTTTATTGCAATTAAAAATATACAATATACCAAAAAATCTTCCGCTCGCGAATAAAAGCAATAACAAAATATCGACGGTCGACTACTGGAGCAGAAACATTAACGCTTAACACTTTAAATCTCGACCATAACTGTAGTCACTGTGTTATGTATATATTCGTTTAAAAAATATTTCAGTATTACACAAAATAAAAAAATATTTTTATGCTGTGTAAATATAGATTTAATACTAATGAAATTTTATTAAAAAAAAACAATTCACTTTAAGAGAAAAGATTTTAAAATAAATTTTAATATTTGTAAACTGAAATATTTATATATATATATATATATATATATATATATATATATATATATATATATATATATATATAATGAATTTATTATAAACGAAAAAGAATCGAGGAAAAGAGTTTCGAAAGAGTGGCAACACTGATTGTTCTATATACTTTGCATTGTTCAGTCGTTTTGTCGTTTTTCATCGGTCATTTTGTTTTGTGTCGAGTTTTACGGGTTTATTGAAACGTTTCGCCGTTACATTTATTTCGAACGTAGAGAACGAATTATTTTTGAAAAATGAGCCGTCGACCGAACGCAGAAAAAGTGGCGGACAAAGTTGAAGACGTTGCCGAAGACAGCGTCAAATTCGTGGAGAAGGCGATCGGCGAAATCGGCCATAAAGCGGCCCTTCAGCAATTACTTCTCGGCTCCATATCCGGATGGTTTGATTTCTTTTTTGTTTTATTCTATCTTGTTTCTATTATTATCTCTTACATCAATTTACGTCACCGCGCTAATAAAAGTGTCACGCAAATAATTTAACACTATCACTACGCGAATTTTATTTTACAAATATTTTTTAATAATATCCATCATACTATCGTCATATGTTGTTGTACCATTTTTTTTTACTCATTTTAAATTCGTCGATGACTTGATTGTGACGCAATTGCTCAGTTTTGAGATGCGATTCGACCTTCATAAATACCTCTCACCTGACTCACGATGACACTTCTGAAACATTTTTAGTACATTTCGTAATCGATCGTTATATTAAAAATATATATTGCGCCTGATTTTTGTTTTTTTTTTGCTATTACCTTGTATCACTGAAAAAGTTAAAAATGATATAAAAGAGAAAATTTTATATTATCATGTGAAATTCGTTCATACTAAACGAAAAAGTAAATAATCGAAGGTCAAAATGTTTCACTTTGTTGTACTTTAAATATTTATTTGATATAATCATTATGTTTCATACTATAATGCAAATAAAATTAAATTTTTATTGTTATATTCTAATTTTCAGGATAACCGGATTCGTTGCTATGAGAATGGGCTTGGCTTCTGGTGCGGTCGCCGGTAGCAGCTCAATGTTACTCCACTATGCACAGCAAAAGGGTTACATCAACTTAGATTGGGATAAAATAAATAAGAAGCTCGACAAAATTAGCGACAAGATCGAAAAGGAAGCAACCGGAAGTAAACCGACTTGGACAGATAAAGTAAAATTCGAAAATAATCGTAGAAACTATACGTTGTGTTTGCTTACATTACATGTTAACCATCTTTTTCTTGTATATAGTTGGAGCGATACGTCGATCGAAAATTAGATAAAGCCGAAGATTTGTTATCGAAAAAGCAACTTAAAGCTAAGAAATGGTATCATTCAGTTACCGGAGATGAGCATTACAGGGCTACCGAAACTCACGTTTTCCTCGCTTGTTTTGCTGCCGGTTTTGCAATAGGTTTAATAAGCGGACGTTAAAATAATTACACATCATTCATCAACATGTTTACATTATAACTAATTCGTTATATATATATATATATATATATATATATATATATATATATATTTATATATATATATATATATATATATATATGGAGATTAGATAATTTGGGTGTATTAGTTGGGATTGCTTTATTATACCGTAATTGATCAAAATTAAAAATACCACGTGGTCTTAGATGTATTGAATAATAATAACAATTTTGTTTCTCAACAATACTGATAAATTAATGTTATTAAAAAAACATCATGATGATTTTCTTGGTATTCGTGATATCTTAATAAAATTATAGTTGCACCACCAATTATTTTAATGTCCTTGATTATTGGAGTCTTACATCTCATCTATTATATATATATATATATATATATATATATATATATATATATATATATATATATATATATATATATATATATATATTGTATTTTATATCTAGTCATCCAATTTTATAAGTTGCACAATATTTTATTATTTATAAATTATAATGATATTTAAACAATTATTAATGCTACGCATAATCTGAACATAAATTCATAAGAGTATCAATAATATTTGTATTATTTAAAAACAAAAAAATAATCGTTTTTGCTGTGAATGAAAAAAACAATATTTATATGGTTAATACATATATGAATTTTTTTTTGTGTTAATAAAATAACTATAAATTTGTTAACTTGTTGCTATATGCAGAATGTACTGGTATTAAAAGATAAGATTATATGATATTTATTTTGTATATAACCGCATCCAAAATATACACCTTGAAACCCATATTTTTTATCAAATTTAAATATAAAGGATATTTATGTGTTTATAAAAGCAACATTCATCACATACTTCTTTGATGGATAATTTTATCATATTGGATAACTAAAAATAGTTTTTCTCAAATATTTTTGCGATTATATATAATTTTTGGGAAACATACACTTACTCAAAATACTCATTGAATATTCGAATAATACAAATTTTAAAATATTCTTGATTTTTTTCAAAAATTCCTAATGTTAGTACTTACTATTAATATTATTTATTTTACCACAGAAGATGTAATAATTTATAGATTCTATTATTCTTTATATTGAATGCAGTAAATTCAGCATAACAGAATAATTCCAGAAACAATATTTCTAGTACTTCCAATTTTGTATTATAGTATCAAAACATGTGTACCTTTTAAAATACACTGCAATATATATATATATATATATATATATATATATATATATATATATATATATATATATATTTTTAATATTAAAATAATACGACATGTTATTTTTTTCAATTTTGGGGTTTTTCCATCTACTGTAATATAATGAACTGTTAAAATTGTTGACAAATAAAACTAAAACCATTTCGCCATTATAAGTCTTAAAACTGATACTAATAACTGAAAAAAAAATATATATTGATATTTGTACCATTGTTTGTATTTTTTGCTTTACAATTATATTAATTCTTTTATATTTTTTTATTAGTAAACTACAGTACAGATTATATATAGTATAATGTATATTACTGAACTGAAGAATAAACTTGTAAATCAATTAAAATTTTATTTTTTATATTATTAATTTATGTATTACTTTGTATATTGTATTCTGAAAAAGAAAGCATCAAATTTATCATCAAGTCGTATAAAAAAGTATGAAATTTTCATTGATTTCCAAACGAATTATGGTTAATTTCAATTTCATTACATTATCCACAATAAAAATGATTTATTTAAAATCAAATTATATCATACAATATTATATATATAAATATTGCGACACGATTAAACGCTTATACAAAACGTTGGAATTGTCGAATCGAATTAATGCAACTGTATAGCAAATTGCAGGTGGAAAAATGAATAAACGACACGTTCGAATTTTATATATGGTATATATGTATATATATTTGTATATCGACGAATCACATTTACAAAATTATCAAAAATTGAACTTTTTCCATTGTTAGCGAATAATTGTTAAAATTCGACAGGCTATTTTCATATAGAAATATATGTTCAACAAACCGTGCAAAGTTTTTGTTCATAATTATCATTGGTGTTAGATGCGAAGTTTCCGTGGATTTTCCGCTGACAATGAAAATGTGTTGACCTTTTTTATCGAACGCCTTGAACGTTTTTTTTTAAACGATTTGTAAATATAAATTTGCCATTTACTGATTAGGTTTAAAAGTGAAAAATCAAAGTAATATACCAGTTATCAATATCGAATCCAATTTTCATGATATAGTGAAAACTATGCATATGAATAAAATATGTAAAGATTATAGTTAATTATAGGGTATCGTGTACATGTAATTCATATATATTTTTTTTTAATTGGTCGCTCATGACTGAACATCGTGACTTCCAATGTCTTTCAATTTTTCTGAGACTATTGCAACTGAGCAACCTTTATTCAATCTCATATAACTTTCATAACAATTTCCTCTGGATTTTTAGTATTTTTTTATGAGGACTCGGCTGAAAGATCACAAAACCTTATTTAAATTGAAACATAGTAAAAAGGTTTTCTAATCAACAACATTCATGAAAGAAATAAAACAGTATTTTTCCATTTGGAAGCAATTTTTATTTCTTTGTATTGTTTTATTTTTATAATTAAAATTAGTATGAATATTTAATTGTTATTCCAATTATTTTAATATAGAATGAATAATTTAATTTTTATTGAGAAAAAATGATCTTTAATATTTAGTATAGAAGAGAGTATGAAACGAATAAATTGGAAAATTAAAAATATTTTTTTCTTCAACTGGCGATGGAAGGTGAAATATAAAGAAAGCATCCTATTTTCATACAAGTGATACAAAAAAAGTTTGAAATTTTCTTGGATCTATAAATCCAAATAAACTAATTGATACAATGGCCTCGAAAAAGATGAAGGTAATCCAGAAAATACATTAATTCATTATTATCGAAATAAACAAAGACTAAATAATATGTTATTGGTAATGAAAACAATTAAAATATTTATGAATACAACCTCACATTTTATTTTCAATATAACTGATTTATTAAAAAAAACATATAATATAAATCGACATTTTAAACAAATAAATTCACCAACAAATCATTATATACATTTTTTTGTATAAAGCATTCCATATATATATATATATATATATATATATATATATTTCTAAACATAATAAATTTAATCACATAATCTCATATTGTTTTGTTTTTCAACGATGCTCATAAAAGATAATACATATTTAATTGAAGCATTGCAAACGTTTATAATTGAGGATGACGAATACCGAGATTCTATATATATATTATTTTATATATTCACGATACTTATATTTCGTATATATATTTTTTTTCTGATCGGTAATTCATTCAAAAATCGCTTTATAATTATGCGTTTCTTATCAATAGCACGATTGTTTTGTCATCTCGGATGCTACTTTAAAATATTACCGTAAATTGTTCGTTATTCCCCCATTTTTGCATTTTAGTCGACATCAGCTTTTGTAAAATAATAATTTAAATAACATTTATAATAGTTTTCAGCGTTCACATGTGGCACACTAATTGTTTGTCTGTGTATAAAAGAGCAGTGGTGGATCGTTTCAAATCATTCTGAATACAATTGTTATCGGTTGTGGTCAGTGAAATAATAATAATAAAATAATGGATAAACTTTTACCTTTTGCATTGTATTTTATATTTATAATTGGAAATTCAGTGGTAAATATATATATATTTTTAATATATTTTATAAGTTTTGTAAATCATTATATATTTAAACATTTTCATTTTGTAAAAGCTTGTCTTATTTAAAAAGGATTGAAGTTTAAGAATAGAATTGAAGACTAAATCAAAATTTTAAAAAAATGTTTTATATCTTTTACATGGAAAATTTTGAATAAGTAATAAAATTTTCAAGTTTGCATTTGTTATTCTAGAAAAATATTGTTTTTTCGTATATTCTTTTGTTTCAGTGTGAAGCATTCGACGAATCGAAATATATGGCGGTTGGAGTAAAATGCAAAGAAGAAACTAACACTCCTGATGATGAAGTACAAAAAATGATTAACAAAGAGCCGGTTTCCAGTCCTGAAGGTCAATGTATGATGGCGTGCATTTTTAAAGAAATGGGAATTGTAAGTGTGATAATTAATAATGAATTTCATGATTTTAACGATGTTTATATATAAAATGTCGTCATACTAACTGCAATGCAAAATCATTAATCCATATTATCTTCAAATTAACTGCTTTTTGTAATATATTTTATTCTTAAAAATGTTCTTGTCTTTAAAGAAAATAGTCCATGTATGCAATATGACAGTATAAAGATAGTTCAACTATAATAAATACAGATACTCGTATTATTGTTATTTAATTTTTCAATACTAATATTTTTTTTTAATAGCTAACATCTGATGGAAAGTTCGACGTCGATGCCAATATAAAAGCAGCGGAAGAAGCGTTCAAAGACGACGAGAAGAAAGTTAATCGTGCCAAAGAATTCGCCGACTATTGCAAAGATAGAGGTAACGAAAAGTAAACATACACGTGCCTGATGATTAATGAAAAACAAATCATAAAAATATTTCAGTGGAGGCGGTGGATGATGATGAAAAAGGATGCAAACGCGCCGGAGTTATGCATAGCTGCGCATTAGAAAAACTGAAACAAGTAAGTTTGTAAATATATATATTAGAAACAAAAGTCTGTTGAATACACGTGATGTGTATAAAACTTCATACGACTATCTTTTTCAGCTCGGTATTAATTAGAAGAATCGTGATATGTAGAACATGATAGCACTCAACGAATTTATTTTGTTTTATTCAATGTATTATTGCAATTGTAGTTGTAAAATTTGTGTATATCAATATTAAAAAAAATATTAAAAATACAAGCGAATTTTATTAACAAACACTTCGATATTTAATGTTTATCTTATGATTAATCGGAAATACAATAGTCAATCAAAATTCTATTATTATATCACAAGAGAAGTCGTGTATAAATTTGCCCACGAGTTATTGAAATTGGAATAATTGATACTAACGTATTCATTACAGTGCTGATTATTATTAAAAGGTATAATAACAATTGCCAAACACCTGAGCACCATCTGTTGGCGCACCTTATGATTTTTTCACTTTTTGAAAAAGTTCACATAAACGACAGTTTCTTTAATTTATATATGCATATAATATATTCGTAATTTTCAACATTCATTGAAATAATTTGAATAAATATGAATGTAAACAATGCTAAGGATAAAAGATAGTTTCGAAATGAAACAAAATTTAAAAACATCACTTTAATAAAAAATTTGATTCGCATTTTTACAATTATATATTCTTTAACACATCATCTAAAAATCAAACTAATTTCAAAAACGTATTTTTGTATAAATTGATAATTTCAATTTTTTTCTATAAAATAAGAAGAAAAACATCACTTCATAGTTTAAGCACTAAATTTGCACTAAGATCACATCATTTTGACCGCCTCTGTTTAAATTGTTCATTGGTCTACAATATATAATAGAAAATTTTAGTTTCATGATTCTTGATCTACACCAGTGATGCGCAAATTTTTTTTTAGAATTGGATTAAATTTTTTATTTTTGAAATTGTTGTGACCTATTTTTACAACAAATATTTAAAAAAAAAATACAAAGTAAGAAAAAAAATGTTAAAATTTACATTCACAATATACAAAAATACTTCATTTAAGAAGTTATGATGTTTTAAAAAATAAATAACAGTTTTATACAATAATATATAAAATTTTTAAACATAACAAAACGCACAACGATGCAGACTAGATAACAACTACATTGTAATTTATAGAACTGTTAATAATTCCAAAAACTCGTTTATTTTGCCATTGTTTGCACACATATAAATGTCTCAAATGCTGGAAAAATAATACTCTCTATTTTATTGTTCTTCTTTGATCTATCATATTTCAAATGGAGTTTTTTTAACACTATATATCTTTGATTATAAGCATTTATTTCAAAATAGTATAAAAACCTATACGTTGATTTCAAGACTATTCATAATAAAATTTTAAAAAGGCCACTGATGATCCTTAGGGTTTAATTTGCGCATCACCGTTTTTTAAAAAAAATAACATTCTTTATTTTCGCAATTCTCCCAAAGAAATTAATATCATTAATTTACTTTGTAAATAATAAATAGGCAAATAATGAAATATTTTTTTCCAAAAACGTATAAACCAATTTCTAACATTAATAAGACGGTAAACCCTAAGAAGTATCATCATATTTGTACATAGAACAATAGATTTAAAGAAATGAGATATTGTGGTCCAATTTATTTGGAAAACCTTTTACTGTGCATAGAAATGGTCTAAAATTCTAAAAAATTGATCTATTTTATTATCAACTAATATTATTTAGTTTCCTGATTAAATAATTTTCACAATATTAATAATAAATAGAAAGAAAATGCCCTTTGTAAGTAAAAATAAAAATTTCTCTATTTTGTGTTTCATTGTCAAACTATAAAATTTAGTTTTAATTCTAAATGCCAACTTCACTAAATTCTCACACTGAATTATCTCATAAAATATCATTCTGAATTATCTCAGGTAATTCATCTGATTAAATGCCCTTTTTTTCAAGTATTTCATACCTTGCAGGGGAAGATTGCGATCTCGAAAATTTCATCATTTAACAAAAACGTATTTAAATTATGTCATATTTAACATATCAAATTTAATTTATTACTTCCCTGTAATACGTATCAATTTTGATAGTCTTCAGATTCTTTAATAATATTTTTTTGTTCTTTTAAAGACACGTCTTCACCAGTCAATTTCACTATTGTCGATCTTTTCATAGAACCAAAGTCTTTTCTCCTCTTTTTTGGCTGTGATATTTTCTTTTCCTTCGGTTTTGGATTTAATTCTTTTGGATTTGGATTTAAATGTTTTATTTCATAATGATATTGTAAACTATGCTAAAATGCAAATAATATTTTAACAAAAAATAAATATATAATATTTTCCAACATAAAAATATTGTACAACGTATTAAAGATGTTTAATCCAAATATAATAGTTAGAAAATATAACAAACCTTTGCAGATAATTTTGCACCACATCCAGGATAAAGGCAATCGTATGTTAACTTATTGTGAATTCGGTTTACATGGTGCGTTAAATTACTATTAAACGAGTAAGACCTGAAATATATTTTTATAAAAAATAATAATAACCGTTTTATATAATAATTAACGAAAAGTGAATAAATATATATTGACATACTTTGGACAATATGGACAAGTGAACTGACGTCGTTCCTCAAATATAGAGTGAATTTTTAAATGTCGAATAATGTGTGCTCTCATTTTAAATACTTTATGACATACGTCACATTCGAACTCTGAAATTGACGAAATTAACACTAGATTGAAAACATTACAAAAATTTCAAATGCAAAATTTTTTGTAATGTATCACGTACGTTCATTGAGATGAACTTTTCTGTGTTTAAGCATATCGGCCCATCTCGTGCAAATTTCACCGCATTCGCACGTGAACGTTTTGTGATATTTTTGATGTTTATATCTGGCGGTTTGATTTTCGAATGTTTTTTCACAAAAATCACACCTAGAACACGTAAAAATAATAATATGCATTTATGCGTTATCATAAAATACTAAACGCATATAAAACGAACGCAACTTTAATAATTTTATTCCCGTATGTAAATATAAATGAGCGGCTAATAGATTTTTTCTTTTAAATCCTTTTGGACAGTATTCGCAATTGAATGGAAATTTTTGTTCATGTTTATTTCTGACATGTTTTTGAAGGGCTTGCTTACTTTGGAAGTCATCTAGACATACTTCACAACTAAAAAATATCATATTACACGTTAATGAAATTATATATCGATAGAAAACGACGATAAAATTCGAAAATGCAAGCTACAGATATTTGCTATTTCTTTCGTAATCGACGACAAAATGTCTTTCTCTAGTATGTCTTAACAATTGTTTCTCAGATTTATATTGTTTATCACAATCTTGATAAGCGCAAGAGTATAATTTCTGGAAGAACATAATTAAGAATTAGATACGTCTAATAGTAACAATCTTCTATAAGAAAAATTATATGTATTTCATAGTAATTTGTTTAAAAACACTGAATGAATCACTAGCAAATAATAGAACGCGACACAAATTCCAGTTAAAATATAAACATTAAAACAAATTAAAAAAAATGAAAATAAAAAGAAACAACTCGAGGAATATAAAAATAAAGATATACAAAAATTGGGAATGAAAAGTACTCTGTTTGATGTGGAAGTTACGACAGCAACGGTGGTCGAAGTTGCAGTTGATATCGTAGTAGTGGTCGTGTATGAAGTTTCAGTTGCGGACGGAAGACTCGTTATCGCCGTAACTGTAACTGAACTCGGAGCCTCTTCCTCGAACATGATTTCGACGCATCGGCCGTTAATTATCGCAAACCTTAATTATTCAGTTTAATCAAAGTTCAAAGCTTTATTTTTTCGAACGAATCGTTTTCGACGATTTCTTGACACTTGACAGATATAAGTTCGACGACCCGTTTACCAACTTACACATTTGGACATATACAAAAGTGTTGCCAACATTATAATAATATAATATAAATATATGTTATTAAAAAAAAGTTTTAATTTTAATTAAAATTTACAATTATAAAAAAAAATATTAAAATTATTAGAAAATTAAAATAAAGTTTTATTAACATTAAACCTTTTGATACTTCTTATATAACTATTTCTATCTAAATAACCGGTCTATAAAGTAATTATTATTTTTATAATTAAACGTAGATAATAAACAATTTGTTGGTGAATGAATTAATAAATAAATAAAACAATAATATAAATTTTATTTTATGCATATTTTTTTTTTTACAAAAAGTCATATAGTATGATAGCGATATGATAACGTTTAAATATGTCAAGATTGTATAAAAATTGATTTAAATAAAATAATATCGGTTTAAAATTAAAATTATTCTAAAACAACGTTAATTTTTCTGTAATAATTATACGAGCTGACAGTTGAATGACGTCATATTATAACGCAATGGCAATAATTATGTACCACGTATTATGAAAATAAATAAATAAAAGTACAAATATGAAATGAAAAATATAGTGTGATATTTTATTTTCATCAGTGAACGATCGAAAAAAATTGACTATTTTTTATTAGTATAAATAAAATAAAAATTATATCAAAAATTGATTAATTTTTTTTGTTATATATGGCAACACTTAATAGGACACGTTTCACGGGAGGTGTCTGCGGTGTTTGTGTTGTGCGTGTCGGCTTTTTGCTGACGTTTTGCTGGTTAACATGGTAATTATTTCTGCATACAAACATTTAAGCCACAAATATATTTTATCGTGCTTCATTCTAATATTGTCATAAATACGTTATTATATATATATATATATATATATATATATATATATATATATATATATATATTCACAAACTTCAATTATATTTCCACGCACTCGTATTTGACATTAAATGTTACAAATGATGATTTGTACTTACATATCACATCATATATATATATATATCTTTTAATATTCCATATTATAATAAATTTCATCTTTTTAATGTACTGAAAATAATGAACGATTTTTTTTGCGAAATCAGTTTTCCGATTTGTTCAAATAAAATTTTTGATTTACAACTTTGTATGTACAAAGTTGTAATGACTGAAAAAATATTGTTTTTAAATTATCATTCGTCGTATTAGAATCTACTTATTCTAAAATAATTTCTATAAGCTCTTTAACCTACAAATAATTTATGTTTCATAATATTTCATCATTAAAATAGCAGCTCAATAATCTCTCATTTATATTCTATTATTTTACACTTTTTTACTCATTATGAAGATCTCAGTTTTTATTAGTGTATATTTTTTCTTCGATTTTTTATTTATTATTTTACTTTGAATTATCTGTACATTTTTTAAAAATTAACACTGAAATTATCTTCATAAATTAGGTAATAATTTCTTTAGTATTAGAGAATATTAAACAACTCGCAGTAAAATACGATTCTACAGCTCAGCTTTATTTGAAATTTGTATTTGAAAAAACAGTTATTGTTCTACAAAATCATTGTTTTTTTTGTATATAAAGACTTATAATTATAAATAGTATACAAATTTAATTACAGCCACTTCGATTAGATATAAAACGTAAATTGACAGCTCGCTCTGACCGAGTTAAATCTGTTGATCAACATCCAACTGAACCATGGCTCCTTTGTTCGTTGTACAATGGTGATGTCAATATATGGAATTATGAAACACAACTTCAAGTTAAACGATTTGAGGTTTGTTTAATATTATAATTATGAAGAAATCTCTATATATTAAATATTCTTTAATCAAAGTGTTTTTTTTTTTATTAATATTAAAAGGTTTGTAATTTGCCCGTTCGAGCCGCACAATTCGTTCCAAGAAAGAATTGGATCATCACTGGCTCCGATGATATGCAAGTTCGTGTTTATAATTATAACACATTAGAAAGAGTTCATGCATTCGAAGCACATTCAGATTATGTGAGATGCATCGCTGTCCACCCCACACAGCCTTACATTTTAACAAGCAGCGGTAAGACAAAATAATAGTAATATATTGTCTGTAAGAAATATTAATTACAAAAAAAAATCATTTATCATTTCAGATGATATGTCAATTAAATTATGGAACTGGGAACGAGCTTGGGCTTGTCAACAAATATTTGAAGGGCACACACATTATGTTATGAAAATTGTCATTAATCCAAAAGATAATAATACTTTTGCTAGTGCCAGTCTCGACAGAACTGTTAAAGTATATTTTTATGTCATATTTATATATGTTAATATAATCGTTCATATAATTGTATATTTGTTTTATAATAATTTAAGGTATGGCAACTGGGTTCGTCGACAGCAAATTTCACATTAGAAGGACATGAAAAGGGAGTTAATTGTGTTGATTATTATCATGGTGGTGATAAACCATATTTGATTAGTGGTGCTGATGATAGAACTGTCCGTATTTGGGATTATCAGAACAAAACATGTGTTCAAGTTTTAGATGGTAAATTGATAGATTAATATTTATTAATATCGTTTGTTTTATTAATTGACGTATTGAAATATATATTTTAGGACACACTCAGAATGTTTCGGCTGTATCTTTCCATCCTGAATTACCCATATTAATAACAGGATCCGAAGATGGTACAGTAAAAATTTGGCATGCAGGCACTTATAGGTATGTATTTGAAGAATTTTTTAATTCTGCGTTTTTTTCTTATTTATATATTAAGTAATATATATTTTTAGATTGGAATCTTCTCTCAATTACGGTTTTGAAAGAGTGTGGACTATTTCTTGTATGCATGGATCTAATAACGTTGCTTTAGGGTGAAAACTATTTTTTTAAGGTTACCTTATTTTTGATTTACAAGTCGATATTAATTATTTTTATTTTTTATCAGTTATGATCAAGGTTCAATTATGATAAAGGTTGGTCGTGAAGAACCAGCTATATCAATGGATGTTAATGGTGGAAAAATTATTTGGGCTAAACATTCTGAAATTCAACAAGCTAATTTGAAAGCTTTGCCAGAAGGTTTGTCAATTTTTTTTAGCTATTCTAATAAATTTAATGTTTTATTTCATATTTTGATTATTTTCGATGTAGGAACTGAAATCAAAGATGGTGAACGATTACCGCTTGTTGTGAAAGATATGGGATCTTGTGAAATATTCCCACAAACTATTGCACATAATCCTAACGGTAGATTCGTTGTTGTGAGTGGAGACGGAGAATACATTATTTATACAGCAATGGCTCTACGTAATAAAGCGTTTGGAACAGCACAAGAATTTGTGTGGGCCAGTGACAGTTCAGAGTATGCAACTCTTGAATCGTCTAGCACAGTAAAAGTATTTAAAAACTTTAAAGAACGTAAAAGTTTCAAACCGGACTATGGAGCTGAAGGTGAATTGATGTTTTCAATTGATAATTGTTATAATTTATATTTTTATTTTTTCAACATATTGTTTTTATTTAGGAATCTTTGGCGGTTTTATGTTAGGTGTTAAATCGATTAGTGGCATGGCGTTTTCTTTCTACGATTGGGAAACTTTAGATCTTATTAGAAGGTACGTTCATATATATATATATATATATATATATATATATATATATATATATATATATATATATATATATATATATATATATATATATATATATATATATATATATATATAATTATTAAATTAAATATTATAGGATAGAAATTCAACCAAAACACGTCTATTGGACTGAAAATGGAAACTTAGTCTGTTTGGCGACTGACGATTCATACTTTATTTTAAAATATAATGCTAGTGTGGTAACTCATTCTCGTGAAACAAATACTGGTATATCGGAAGATGGAATAGAAAACGCTTTTGAAGTAAAATTTATAAGATATATATATACTAATTTTAATGTTTGATTTGTTTTTATCAACAATAAACTATATCAATATGTTTTTTTCTATATCAAGGTGCTGGGCGAAGTTAACGAATGCGTGAAAACTGGCTTATGGGTCGGAGATTGTTTTATCTACACAAACGCTGTAAATCGTATAAATTATTATGTTGGAGGTGAAACTGTAACTATTGCACATCTTGATCATACAATGTATTTATTGGGTTATGTTCCCAAAGAAAATAGGTCTGAATTAATTGTATTAAATAATAAACAACAATTCTTCACATGTTGATATATAATGGAAAAGAAGTGACACATGTTATATTTTATTTCAGATTATACGTAGGCGATAAGGAGTTAAATGTGGTTTCATATTCATTATTGTTGTCTGTATTGGAGTATCAAACTGCTGTGATGAGAAGTGATTTTGAAACTGCAGACAAAGTTTTACCAACAATACCAAAAGAGCATCGTATTAGAGTTGCACATTTCTTAGAAAAGCAGGTTAAAATTTTATATTAATTATACGAAATGTTATTTTTTTATCGTTTAATATTTATATTTAAAAAAAAAAAAAAATATATATATATATATATATATATATATATATATATATATATATATATATATATATATATATATATATATATATATATATATATATATATATATATATATATATATATATATAGGGTTTTAAACAACAAGCATTGGCCGTTTCGACGGACCCAGAACATCGTTTTGAACTTGCCATACAATTAGAAGACGTGGATGTGGCAGCGAAATTAGCCGACAATTCTTCGCGTTGGTTAAGAGTTGCCGATTTAGCTTTGCAAAAATCGAATCTAGAACTTGCCAGCCTTTGTTTCAGGAAAGCGGAAGATTTAACTGGATTATTAACTTTAGCTACTAGTTCTGGTATATTTCAGTATAAATTTTTCATAAATAATATTATAATATAAAATATTTTATTAATAGAAAATTGTACTTATAGGCGATGAAGATTTATTGCGACAATTAGCAGATAATGATGAAAAAGAAAGTGCTGCAAATATAAAATTTTTAATGAAGTTTTTGCTTGGTGATTTGGATGGATGTCTAGAATTACTTATATCAAGTGATAACTTACCATTAGCTGCATTTTTCGCCAGGTATTTTAGCAACAAAAATATTGAAGAACATTTATTTTTAGTATAAAACATTCATAATTTTGTATTGTAGATCTTATTTACCATCTCGTATCTCAGAAGTTGTTCAAAAATGGAGGCAGCAGGCCTGTGCTACCAATGAAAAAACAGGACAATCTCTTGCTGACCCGGCAGCATACGATAATTTATTCCCAGAACTTAAAGTAAAATATACTTTTTTGCAAGCGATGTAAGAAAAATTATATTGCAAAAGCGATGTAAGAAAATTTATATTTTGTCATTTTTAGGAATCTTTAAAACTAGAGAAGTACCAGAAAGAATTTGGTGTACAATGGCAAAAACAAATCGACACTTCATCTCCGGGTGTCTCGAATGTTGAAAGAAATTTAGAAGAAGAATATAATTTAGCTGTATCAAGTGGAAAATATTCGTGTCCAAATAGAACAGAAATATCTCCAGAAGAAATTAAGTATGTGTTTTATACATTAACATAATTAAAAATATAGCGTAAAATACAACAAACAACCTTGTAAAAATATATGGTTTCATTAATAATAAAACTTCACAATAAAAGTATTTATATATATTTTTTTAGAATAAAGACAGTCACAGAAACTATAAAAACAATGACGTTAGATGATGAAGAAAATCTTCTTGGAGAAGACGATTTGGAAGAAAATATGGAAGTTATGCATTTAGAAGACAGCGATGAAGCAATGCTTGTAATAAATATTTCTTGACACGCACCTTGAATATTTGTATATTGTCGATTTTATTTATATGTAATATATATATATATATTTTGTTTTAGGAAAAATTATTAGATGAAGGAATTCCAGAATAATTATTTAAAAAACAATATTTTCACATAATATAAAAAAAATAATTATAAATTATTAAATTAATTATATTTTCGTATAATTACATTTATACTACATTCCGCCACAATCAAGAATATTGCCAATTTGCTGTTGCAGCAATTTTGGCTATAGAAAATTGGAATATTGTATGAAATAAAGTATTTTACTTTTACAGTGCATAAATAAAATTTATAAATTACATTTTATGAAATTGTAACGTTATAGCTAATAAAAAGTATTAATTATTATTTTCTTTTATTATATATTTTAAGTTTTTATAACGTTATTTTATTAGACAAGCAATACTTACTTCTCGTAAAAAAATCAACTTCAATTTGATTTTTTTACGACTTGTTTTTTTATCAGACTTTTGACTCTAGAAAAAAAAGACGATAAGAAGTACAAATCGTCCACAAATATTAATATGCTCAATCAAACAAATTTGTTTCGGAAAATATTAATGTTAATATGTATTCGAAATAAATAAAACAAATAATCATTTTACAATAATTAAAAATACACATGAAGAAAAAAATATTCAAAAAGTTTATTTATTTCAACATGTAAATCAAATTACATTTATCAAGTATAAATTTTTTTTAATATCTTATCAACTTAAAATAATTAACAGTTTTCATGCATTTCTAGGGAATTATACAATTGCCTTTCACACGAAAAAAATATATACATATATAATATTTGTATATATATATATGTGTGTGTGTATATAATTTATTTTAATAAATAGATGATGTGATTGATACACTAATGCATAAATTTCCCATGATTTTAATTTTCAACCTATACGAGCTGTTTACACCTGAAATCACGATTTTATTTTATTATTAATGCATATTTTTTTATACGGGCATGAATAATAATAATAAACGAGCAGAATATAAACGAAAAACAGCGATAACAACTAAGTCTAATTTAAATTACAAAAAAATAATAGTAATAAAAAATAAAATGACACCAATGAAGTAATGTTGGGTAAATATCTAATTTTAATAGACACACATAACTAATATAATTATATATATATATATATATATATAATTATAAAAAAAAATATGACATTATTCATCTAATAATACGAACATTCATAATCTAAAATTGAACATTGTCAGTTTAAATAGAATATTGTTGTTTTAAATATTCATCAGATATATTTGAAGACAATGTATGTATAATTTATATAATATTTAACAGATCCCTTTTTTTAATTATCGAATATAAGTAGCGTATTATTTAATTAATGTTTTTTATTATATCTACAATATTATTATTATTATTATCATTCAATTAAAACTTAGAATTACTTCTTACAAAAAAAAACAGTAAAATACTCTGTTAGAATGAAATGTGTAATTAAAATTAGTTTTGGTGATATTTACACTCATTTAATTTTCATGATATATATATATATATATATATATCTATATATTTTTATTTTTCAAATCAACTAATTATTATATATAAATATAAAATAAATGTCTTTATCTGGTACATACATACATATGTATATAAACTAAAGAACTAAAAAATCAGTAGTTTTTTAAAGCAGAACACAAAAAAAAGAAACAAAACTCAATTAAAATTAATTTATATCAATGTAGAATAAAAACATTCGATTTTTCTTTAATCATTTAAGTAATATAAAACACTACTTCATTATATCTTGATATCGTCGTCCTGTATAACGGGCGCGTCCGTGATGGAAAATACGAACATGATACAACCAAACTGTATTAATGCGCCGTGCGATAACAAGGCGGTACCTTCCCAACCTGCGACCAGCTCTCTTTTAATACTGCCGTCTTTAGTACAGGCACATGGAATACCTTGAACTATATCAGATACGCTGCGAAAAAAAAAATAATACAATTAACATTAATCAATGGTATAAAAAATTTAATTGTGTAAAATAAATTTACACCCACTTTTGACTTAAATTAAGCGGATTATGTTTTAGTTTTTTGTTAGCTATTGCACGCAATCCGGCGGCTTTCTCTTCCGTACCAGAAAGATCGTCACTGCACGGTTGGACTTCACTAAAGTCACACGAATACAGCTGTCCATTGACACACGTACCAAATTCCGAATAATTTATTAACTCGAAATGTCTAGTAATCTAGATAATAACAGTAAAATTAATATATATGTATAATAAACAAATATAAAATGGTAAAAAAAATTACTTCATCGTAAAAGATAAGAGCGTGTTTGTCTGATATGTATGAGCAGGAACCATAGCGCGGTAAAGAAAGATCACAACTACCACGACCGATACTTAAACGGGAAAGCCTCATTGGTATCGGACGTCCAAGTCCATCGCCTAATCCGTTTCTAGAAAAAAAATAAGAATAGAAATAATTAGCAACTGGTGAAAATTACATGAAATATAACCGCATGCAGCAGTACAATTTACCTTGCAGGTCGTTCTACAGGACATAAAGTAGCGCGCACAGGTAAAGCACTTAACGAAGGCACGGGAGCTGTAGGAGTGGGTGCAGCAGGAACTGCAGGTGGGATTGAACAACCAACCGGTGCCATTCGTAAACGCATAATTTCTTCTTTAGGTGCCACCGCTCCAGAAACTTCTTTCGCTATTTTTTCTACATCGTATTGACTTAATAGTTCACTAGGTAATGCAACGTGTCGAAATCCATAACGACTAAGGCTACTTTTGTCGATGCTTTTTATAATTAATTCTGAAACACTGTCGTCCAAAATATCACCGTTTTCCGTTCCGATTAATTGTTGTAATCTTTGAAAAGCTAATAATTTTACAAGTCTAGAATCTATTTTTTTTAACTGTTCGTCAACAGAATATATTATTTCATTTGTTTCTTTCGAATCTATTCCTACTATTCCTAATATAACATCGGATTTATCGTCTTTCACATTTTCAAATTTGTTTTCTTTATTTGATAACTTATCATTTTCATTTAATTCGTTATGATCCTTATGTGTTTTCCGTTTTTTAGGACCGAGTTTAAGATAAAGTTTCGTTTCACTGGAATCTGAGGCATCATCATTATCATCATCTTTTCGTTTGAAATTTTTATTGGTTGCTATTTGAGAATCTTCATCGATAATCATTTTTAAATCTTCATTAGCGATAATTTCTTGTTCATCTTCACTTTCTTTTTCGTGATAACAAGTGTCATTCATCGTGAGATATTTGTGACAATTTAAATTTAGACATATGACTTGAGTTTTAGAATTATTTCCATTATCATACAATGTGTTTAGTAAATTTTTATTTTTCAATACTAAAAATAAAAGATTTAAGTAAATAAATTATAATAAATTACAATATATATATTAAATATCTTTTTCAAAATTTTCGTTCAAACATATAATACCTTTATTACAACGTTGTACTTCACGACGTTGAGGTAGAAGGGATGGTGGATGACGGTAATGGTGACGCACCATTTCCGGCACACGAACCCGGCCTCTCGGAGGGCCAGACGGAAGACGAATACGGAAAGGTGGAAATTTCTTACGAGCGCATCTTATAAAATCTAAACGAACGGCATCTTGATCGACAGGACCACCAAATCTATTCCATAATGCTACTCTTTCTGTTGCAGATATAGAATTGACCAATTTCCAATCCTTTAAATTAAAAATGTATTATTAAACAGTTAGGATATACATTTAAATACACATTTTCTTTTTGTATTAACGTACAATGTATTGTTCAACATGATTGGGACACATCCATCTTCCAGATGGTAGTGCAGTCAATGGAGGATCTAAACAATCCTAAAATGGCAGTTAATTTTATTATTTTACTTGTATATGTATATATATATAATCTGATTATCAAACTAAAAGAAACCTGATGATATAACAATGGACAGTAATCGCATTGAATCAAAGGACCCGTACGACAACTAGTCTGGCAGTGGAAACATAATTTAGCAGGTAGAGGTATACAATCCATCGAATCTCGTTGTAGAATAGAACGACTTCCATTCATATCGTATGCTAAAAATAAAATGATTTACAACTGGGTTTTATTTCGAATATTTATTAAAAAAAAAAGAATGGAATATTTACGTTTGTCCGTTCCTGGAAATGGACAGTGAATTTGCATTTCTTTTGGTAATTCAAATTGTCTTGGATTCATAACTTTTGCAGCTCTAACGAGAATTTCCATTGGTGTTAGTTCTTTCTCTTCCGCTTCTTTTTCTCCGGCTTCCTCGGTTTCATTTTGTTGAATCTTATCACCGTTTTCTATTTCTTTTTCAGAAAATTCTTTTTCTTTTTCATTTTTCCTACTAGATGTACTAGTTGAACTTACGCTCGAATTAGAACGATTAACTCGTAAATTTCTGTAAATAAATATATATTATATATATATATATATATATATATATATATATATATATATATATATATATATATATATATTATATATATATATATATATTAATTACCTTGATTTTCTCTCCCCTTCAGAACTTTTATGACTGGAACTTGGCGAAATTGGTCGTAATTTTTCGCCTGAGCTTCTACATTCAAGACACAACCATTGCCCTTGAGGTATATCGCTCTCTTCGAGAGGCGGATCACTAAATAATTAATGTTTATTTAAAGCGAAAGCGAAATTTAGAACGAACGTAGAATAAAAAGTAACTTACTGGCATCCGAGGTGAAAACTGGAAGGACAGCGATCGCAGCAAATGAGATCTCCGCCTTCTTGACAAGCGTCGCAGCAATCGTGATTGTGACCTTTGCCCGGACGTTTATAATAAGGATGTTGAGATTTTTTCGGTTTGGAATCGTTAATGTCTTCGCCGGGCGCTCGAACCAACGCACGAATCACCTAAAACGGAAAAATCTTCGTTTTTATCGTAAACTAAATTTTTAAAAAGAATGAACGCATCCTTTTAAGGCCGTATGAATTTTTAATTTTTAATAAGTAAGCCGTATAAATTTTGAATAGCGCATTCTCGTAATGGACAACGTTAGAAATTCATATATCGATCATATTTGTAAAAAAATAAGGACTGCCAAAACGCTAATAAAGCGAACGCGACACTGACGATTGGTTTAGCGTTTGATTTAAAAACAACGTTTAGTGCGCGATTCGTCAAAGAATTGCCGAGAACGGAACGGAATAAAAGAAAAACATTATATAATTACAAATACGGATATCGAACGCGTTTAAAAATACATGAAAACGAAATCCGGCCGACGGATTGCGGCGTGGAAAAACGCGTCAGTCGACAAAAATATGCGACGCTTAGGCATTGTCCAAAAATAATATGTGAAATTCCGGCGGCGAAAAGCGGCACGAAACCGCAACGAGGGTCGTCGTCGTGTGAAACGCAAACGCGAAAACGAACGGGAGAGAAGCGAACGCGACCGAACGCAATGGCGGGAAGACGAGCGACGCGACCGACGAAACAACACCGCCACCGATCGACGATTCCGAGCTCGCGGAGCCGCCCCGCCGAGAGGAACCTACGTGCATCAGTCCCGCCGGAGGCTCGTCATATTGTGAAGACGCCATCGCGAACGCCGCGACAGAAACACGTCTCCCGCTTGACACCGCTTGACGCTTCAGCGGTTACTTTTCTGTCAAGTCGACGCTATAAACGCAGCGCATCGCGACCATGTACACCCGACTCCGCGCGCGACCCCGACTCGATATTTTTATGTTCGTTACTTATTTAGAAAGTCACAGTTAGTTCTTTTATTTTTTTTTATAAATCTAAGAATATATTTTAAAATTATCGTTGTATTATTTATTTTATAATTTTAATTATGCAAAATATTTTTATTTTTAAAATCTTTATTTTTTAATTTTAATTTTTATAATTAATCATGAAAAATTTCCTTTAAATGTGCGTTAAATATATATATATATATATACAAAAAGAACGAAACAAATTTTTAAAAAAATATATAAAAAAATATATAAATAAATATAAATCAAACGTTTTTTTAAAACAGATTAAATACTTAAATTCTTTTAACGTTGATGAATTTCATCTAATTTTACTTTTATTTTTACATTTCTTAATGATTTTGTAAGTATTTAAATTAATCGGTATTTTTTTACGATTGGAATAAATATATATTTTCGTTATTTCGAAAAGAAATAATTCCTTATTATTTTGAATTATATAGCACAATCATGATCGTATATGAAACTGCGGATTTTGAAAATGTATTCGTTATTTATAAATAAAAAAATAAATAACTTTTTATTTTAAAATCGTCGATTGATAATTTTTTAATGTATATTTGCATATTTATTTTATGTTTTAATAGACGTATTTTTTTCATTCTAGGCAAATAAAGTCGGTTTATATAATATAATAAAATAATAATTTTTAAATATGTATTAAAAAGATTACTTAATCCAAAAACTTAAGTTTATACGATTGTCATTGAATAATCATTGTTAACATGCAATTATTTTTTGATTTGATAGACTATTCATTATTATTATTTTGAATTAGTTAGGGGTCAAAACAAATAAATAACAAAAATATTACTTTTAAAAATGTTATTCTAATTAAATATTTACACAAAACTATATCTAAAACTTTGCTAACTACATCAAACATTGAAATAGCAATAAATTAGTTTTATCTTAGAACATTTTATTGCAATCACATTGAGATACTTTTATATATAAAAATATTATAATATAATCATATTTACTATCGATACTTAGTATGCAGTAAATATAAATGGAAACGTACAAATCTCATCAAAATTAAAAAAATTGTTTGTCAAACTGATAGGAAAATGAAATAAAAAATGATGTTTCTTTGTACTACTAAAATACATATATAAACTATGAACACTAATAAATAATTATCACAATTTAGTAATAATAGTAATATAATTAAGAAAATGTCTTATAAACGACTTGTTTCTGTCAATCTTGTGACTCTTGTTTCTTCGGCATTAAAAGCACTATTATCATGTCCGTTCTCCAACTTAACACCGTTTGTTTCCGCTTTTTGATTTGATTGTGGTCCATCCATTAAAAATATAGTTAAGAAGAACATAATTGAGCCTGAAATAAAAATGAATATTTGATTAAATATAATTGTCCCTACAATAATAGTTTGAATTTAAAGTTATAAGAAAAACGAATTTACTTATTCCATAAAATCCAGCATAAAAAATCATGATGGATTCTCTGTAACCAATAGCTTTAGAAACAGGCTCTACTAAAATTGGCAAATTTCCTCCAACATTATTCATCACAAACAAGAAGATGCCTACCGTAGTTGAACGTACGTGAAGTGGAACAATTTCTACTAAAATAGCAAAAACAATTCCAAACCACATTTCAGCTGTAATTAAAAATAAATATTATATATTTTTGTATTCAAATTATAATTGTAGACAATTAATAATAGAAATTTAGTATTAACCAAAGAAATATGATAATGCAAGGGTAATAATTGCCCATAATGGTCCAAATGCAACAGATCCAAAAGCTGGTAGTGTGGAGATCAGTTGAGAAATTGCCAAAACTGCCACACGAGATCTGACTCCCATTTTTGCAACGAATCTAGAAGAAAAATTAACGAAAATGATTATAATTATATAATATATATATATATATATATATATATATATATATATATATATATATATATATATATATATATATTTTTTTTTTTTTTTAACATACTTATCAGAAACTACTCCTCCGACTACGACACCAACGGAACCAATTCCAACTGTGACAGCAAACAACCACCAACTTAGATCAACATCAGGGAAATATTCTCTATAATATAAATCGGCGTTGTAAGCGAAAGTCATACCACCTATAATATAATATAACAATGTTTATTTGTTTGTTTAAAAAATATGTAATTGAAAATTTTATTAAATAATTTAATTTTTACCACAATGTCTTATAGAAGCAGCCAGACATAATAATATTATCCTAGGTTGAATTATTATTTGCCATATTGAAATCTCGGATTCTCCGCCGTTTTGATTATTCGTCGTTTCATTTTCTTCTCCGATTGTTTGACGCGGTGGTTCTTTCAGAGTGAATGCGGTCAAGAGAGCAATAATTATGCCAATTATTCCAGCGCCATAATATCCAACTCTCCAACTCTGTAATCATATCATTTGAATATGTGATTTTATAACTTTATGCTTCTAAAGCATCGCGTTTGAAATTACCAATCCCCAAGCATTCAAATCTGGAATGTATCGGCCAACGGGAAAAGCTATTCCATAACCACCGTATATACCCCAATTGAAAATTGATAACACTAAAGCTCTTTTATCAGCATCGAAGATATCGGATAAAATTCCCGTTGCCAAAGGATTGCAGCCAGCTTCCCTAAAATATATTATTAATTATGTAATGGATTTGGAAATTCAGTTATAAAATATACATTAACATATAAACATACCCAGCTGCCATTATCATTCTCAATATTACTAAATGCCAATATTCTTTTACAGATCCCATCAAAATAATTGCAATTGCAAATACGAATGTACATATAGCTAATGTTCTTACACGATTATATCTAAAATAATAATAATAATAAATAATTTTAATCTGTTTTTCTATTAAATATAAAATGAAAGATTTATAGATAAATATTTGAACATAAATTTTTAATATTAAAAAAAAATATTTTTTAATTGTAATAAATTATTTTATTAATATATGAATAATAAAATTTTACTTGTCCGCCAAAATTCCCAAAATAACACCGGCCACGGTGAAAACGGCCATATATGCTGGACCGGCAAGAACCTGATAATCGAGACCGAGTCCGTTTCGATTCCATTCACAATAATTAGTTCCGTTCAATTGTAACGACGAACATCTAAAACGTTATTATATTAATTGCGAATTAAAAAAAAAAAATATCCAAAAATCAAAAGTATATTATTAATATTCAATACTAACGTCTCGTTATCCGTGGCTGTTTCACACTGTATCGGAACATCGGTAGTATAAAAATGTGTTGCATTAAATTGACAACTAATATCTCCATAATGCAAGTCTATTGCTGTTACTTTTGATGTGGTACCTTTAAAAATGTGATCGAGTCAATTTTTAATTTCAAATAGAACTAGAAATTTTAATATTTTAAATAATTATATATATATATATATATATACCTATTAAATAATGTCCCAATTCTCCCAATATATATCCAACAGAAACCAATCCAAGTACATAAACACTATAGAGTGAACGTAGTTTTTCCACTAATTTACTCCTAATGCCTGCCGTCATTTTTATTAATTTTTGCAGCACGTCTGTTAAACCTGTAAAAATTAAAATTTTCATATGAATACCAATCATTAATATATATATATATAAAGAATTGAATTCATCATTCTCCAGATATTTTCCTAAGGGTACACGCTCTATTTCATTAATAATGTCTATTAATTATAATGAACTATTATACTTGAACGACCTTGTGATACAATTTATATATTTTATAGTTAATTGAAATTATAGTTAATAAAAAATAAAACTAAAATTTATGTTTTAAATTGCAACTCAAATATAAATCAATAAAAATATTTGTTGAAATTTAGAACATTAGATGTCGTTTAATTAAATCCAGATTTCAACATAATTGTGGTCTATTTTTACATAATAATTATTAATATTATATTTTTACTTTTTTTTTAAATATTTATAAGAATTATATATATGTGTGTAAATAACAAGTTAATTATAATATAATATGTATTATATTGTGATAATCATCAATTATATTATTATTGTGAAAAATAATGAATAAAAAAAAATAAGCATATAGTTAATTATATTATAGACTATTAAGAATAATTATATCAAAGTATATTTAAAAGCGAATTAAATTAATAAGTATTAATATTGATGCGAAATTATATTATTTATGTCGCATATCTGGAAAAGGAAATAAATATTAGGAATATTATTCCGCTCCAAATTTATGAAAATAAGTTAATACATAATTAATTTTAATTTAATATTCATTGATAATTAAATTCGCAGAAATGTGTTGTTAAAAAAATACACCCACCATTATATTTTTGATTTTTTTAGTATAAAAAAAACTGAATCTTAATTGCTATGATATAAAAAAACAAACATCTATCCTTCATTTTTATACGTATTTTATACGCCAATATTTATTCCAGGGATATACAATCATACTTTCAAATTAAATTCTAGATTTTATTTTAAAATATAAAATTAGTTAAAAGATTATACTTTACACTTGAAAATAAATACTAGAATATTTTGTTTGAAACACTTTTATTTTAATATAGTTTAATATATTAGTATTAGTAATAAGAATTTAAAATTATTTATATTTGGAATCTGAATGCTCGATCTTGACAAATACAGAATATGAAATGACGCATTATTTTTTGAAATTTACATATTTAGTAAAAAATCTACATTTTTATATTTGTATTGACATTTGAAATGACAAAATTTCAACGAACAAACATATTAATCAATGTTTTAGATTAAACTTTTATCTACTAGAATCGTAAAATTCTAACCGTTATAGACTTGGACAACATTAAAACTAAATATCTTATATTCTTGTATTCATACCTTATTTCACGATTTTTTTTTAGAAATAATTAAAATTATAAGAATTGTAAATAAACATTTTTTTTTACTATTATTGTCAAGCTTGTAGGTGTGTATTTTATGATTTTGTATTGATCATCTTTTCTTTAAATACTTAATACGCATTAATTTTATTTATTTTTATTATAGTTTAAAATATATTATATAATACATCTGACGTGTTTCAACGCTGAAATATTAAATCTTATAATTTATATATTATTTATTACAGGTATATAAATACTGAATAATAAACGAAACGAATTCATTTGCGATTTATATATCAAAGTAATATTTATAGCCATTTTAATAGGCTTTGACATGTAACGCTATTAAAAATGGAGGCTTTGCATTAATTGTTAGGTAACTAAAAAAGCACCTGTTATATACCTTCAACTTGAATGGTGAACAAAACGGTTATGAGGTCATTTCACACATATTCAACACTGACGATGTTATTGAATCGATCTCAAGTTCAAAATCGTTTTTATTTATTTGGTGATCGATTGATTGAATCTTGTCATTACAAAAAAAAAATGGATATCGTTTTGCTTATTTAAAATATAGTTATGTAATCCGATTATATTATATTCCATATCAACTATTTAAATATAATATATTTCAGTAAAAATCCTAGTGTAATAAGGCCTTTATACAATTTATTGAATGCGGCTCAAAATATTTAGTACTGCCTTTCAGAAAATTTACAATCTATTATGGAAACATATTGAATCATTTGCATGGAATATCAGACATTGATATATTCATTTTACGAACAATATATTATATAATTTATTTACGGTCCAAGATAATTCATCTGTGTTTGATGTGGTCCAGAAACGTATAAAGGTTGAATATTTCTGTATTGTGCTATATATATAATCAGTGGCGTGCATGCAAGCATAATATTTTAAATATATAAATTTAAAATTCTCAGAATATTTTTAAGAAAAATCATTTTACCGCAAACGATTCACTTTTATATCTTGATTATTCAAGCGTTGTCAGAATTTACCTTCACGCATTACAAGTTCAATTTAACATTTTTCAATAGAAAAAAAAAATCTACATCTATTAACACTTCATGCATCATAGTTTTTGTCTGAATATTTATTTATTTATTTTTTCTGTTATGTCTGAATAAGTGTTTTAATTCCAGCGCTCGATTTATATTATTATAGTAATTATTTTTATTGAAATATCAAAAAAAAAAATAGAGCATTTGCAGTCACGACTGTTTGATTAATGCTATCAATTTTTTTTCTAAAAAAATAATATAAGTGTTTTATAATTGTCATTTAAAAAATAGATATTTATATATGTCTTAAGTGGTCAGACATTTTCAACTACTGACACTAATTTTTTTTCATATCTTGTATAAATCATTAAAATTAATGATTTATAAAATAGAGAAGTAATCGTGAGCTGAATATTAATAAATATATGATACTTTACAAATCAGCATGATTTGTATATTAAAATTTGAACATATACTTGCAAAATATATTTAACAATCATAAATAGCAAAAGTAGACAGGTAATAAAAAATTTAAAAAAATGATGTTCTTGAACTCCTGATCTTATAAAAAAAATAAAGACTTCTTTTTTGAAGTTTTATATATTTAATTGAACTTATGGGAGACTAGAAATTGTAAGAAAATCCTGTTGGTAATCAACCACCTTCTGAATATGGTGACAGACTACTTCAAGGAATTTATGATATTTTTTTTAGTATGTTATCTGTACACTTTGTCAAAAGAAAAATAAATCATATTGATTTTTAAACTTTTTCATTACAATAATTATTCATATGATTAAGTCAGTTTTGATTTTTATAAATACTGACCTACCGCAGAAGAAGAAGAAGAACAAAAAAATAGAAAGATTTTGATAGTTTTGACAGCAAAAACTAAGTAAAAAAAAGAAGTAATAATGGAATGTGGAGGTCAAAACATAATTATGAGCTGTTTAGCGACTGTTTGGTAACATAAATCCGTTAATTTATTAAGATCAAAACAACCGTAGGTATCAGATCATGGTTTTGACATTTAAATTAATGGCATTACAATTTTCAGTGCCTTTCCTAATTAAATATACAAGCGCTATATAGAAAAAAAACCTATATTATGTATTAAATTTATGCTATTTACAAAACGGAACTAATAAAACTATTGCCATTTCAAAGTTTGAACAATATTTTTTTAATAGTTTGTACATTAATCCTAGACACTTTTTTGATTGTTTTGTATTTTATTGTGCACAATTTAAATGTCTTTAGGGATTAATTAGATGTGAATCACAGTACATTTTTAACATTGTACTAAATATTATAAAGTGTTAATCGATACTTTTATTTAATATTGTGTTATTTCTTCAGCAATATTATTCTGTTTAATGAATAATTCACGAAGTAGTACAAGATTCACCTATTTGTTTTTATTTTCATCAACTTATTCAAAGTTTCTTTATGTTTTACAAATTTATACAATATTGTGCAACGATTTTTGCTTTATACAAATAGTAAAATTAATTGTTTGATAATGAGAAATGGATATTTTAAAATATTAACTAAAATAAATTGAATATTTTACATTGTCTTTAAATTATTTGGATTATCGGATATAAAATAGACTTCAGTATTTCAAAATTACATAATATAATAAAGTATGATATTTTATAACTTTTTAGAATGAGATTTTTATATGCCCTAGAATGAAGACAATTAAAATATTAACTGTATACGGATCCGCATAGTATTATAATTAGAGAGCTAATTACGACCCACGCTGTATAATGAACGAGATAAGTATAATGAAATTTATTGTAAAATACTTTAAAGTTATAATAATTATCCAAAAATTTCTCATACACAACACGCTTTGAAAGATGTAATAAATAACAGTCGAAAATTCAACACGTGCAAATATCAAGGTCAACGTTTTTAGAAAATCAAGGTCATCGATGAAAACGCCCGTAATATTATATATATATATATATATATATATATATATATATATATATATATATATGTATAATAATATAATATAATATATTTAATTCACAATTGTAAAAGTGTTCACATTTATATTTGTTATATTGACAATCTATTTATGAATAATAAAACTCTATTGAAATATTATTTATAAAATATATTACATAAAATATCCGCGTTGATTATTTTTATCGTGACTATAAAGTATTATTAATCGGAAAATATTTAGTTTAAAATATTCGATTCGTGTGCTATAAATTATAGCCAATATACATATATTTTTTTTTTAAATAAATAATGAATATATTATATTAATAATGAATATTCATATCAAGGTTGTCCAGTTTTCTGTATATTGTTTAAAAATTTGTGCGAATACGAATATCAACAATTAAAACTATTCACGTACACAATTATCAAATATTTACAATGATATTACGTTATATTAAATATATTTAAAAAATTATATTTAAACTAAAGAGACGCTTCTATAATTATCTATGATAGAATTTTAAGTGAAAAGATTTGTTTGACTTGCTTGTAGACTTGTAAAATCGATTATCATATCAAAATCGAATATTTGGCAAACTAATTTTTAACTAGTATAAATAATAAATTATATTAATATTTATAAATATATACATAATATTGTTCATTATGAAAATAATGTCATAATTGTTGAAAATGAATAAAAAAATGATATATTTTTTATGCATATTTTTAATATAATATATGCATTGAATACTTTTTTAAATTAACGCTTATTATAATACAATAGTGTTTTACGTAAAATACGTGGTAAATTTATATGAACAATAATATGAAAAAAATGACATGTATTGAATATGAATCGATTGATACTTTTTTCTAATATCTCAAGAAAACAAAGTAATTTTTTTTTTAAATTACAATATATAGCAAAAAAATATCCTTAATTATATATAATTGATCTAACAATAACGACAAATAATCACAGTAGTATATATATATATATATACTACTGTGATCAAAAAGTAAGATGAAATTGTCAATTAAAACTCCCGGACTAATATTAGGAAGGCAAGTAAATTATTTTTTTCTTAGTTTAGTAAGACTGTCTAAAATATTTGCTAAGTATCTGTTTATCAAAAAGTTGAATTATCTCCGACGTCATATTGCATTGGTTCTTCGTGACATTTTTGCCAAAAACTCGACTCATTTCATTTCGCAACCACCGTATTCGCCCGATTTGGCTCTGTGCGACTTCTGGCTATTCGGCAAACTCAAAAGACCAATGCGGGGACGCCGTTTTGACATGATTACTTTGAAGGGGTGAATAAGTGAAGAATTTACGTTTTATAAACAAATTATAAAATGTAAATTCTTCACTTATACTTTTTAATCACAGTGTTATATATGAAAATGCGACACAATTTTAAGACCAATCTCTTTATATATGTATCAATCAATATAATAAACTTCAACGACAATTAAAACTGATTGAACTTTGAACGGACACAATAAACGATCAACATTTCTATTTTATTTAAAGCACAATGTCGAATAATAATAACAATAATATATTGTATATTTATTTTTAATTATTATATTTATGTGAACGAGGAAAAAACGTGCTATAAATTAGAACTCGTAGCATTGTATACAATTTCTCTTTACTTTCCCCAAGCGTTCTACAAATTTATATAAAAATATATATATTTTTATTTTATACTATATATGAACAATTTATGATATAATATCGTTTTATTTATTAATATATATTTTTATTTTCATTAACCATAATAAGTTTTCAAGTTAATGATTTTAATAACAATTCAACGTTTATATCGTGCAAATTAACTATCTTATCAAAATCTCAATTAAAAAAAATAATACCAGTTTTCTTGTTCTTTATATATATATATATAATTTAAAAAATCTTTATATATATATAATACAAATGATTTGCATTGAGAATAATTAAAAAGTGTTAAATATGAATAGATTATTGTATTAGATATTGAAAAGAAGAATTTGGACTTGCGATTTAAAATTTAAATTTTAATAAATATTAATTTAAAAATATTGAGTCGATTGTATTAAATTTAAAAATATATTATATTGTTAGTTTTAATATAATATTAATAATATTCACCCTTTTTCGTTGTAGATCAGGCTGCTGACCTTCCAATTTAGAAGCACAGCGCTTATATCTAACTGCAAACAATGTTTGAACACAATGAACACAATTTAAAAAAGAAAATAAATATATATGTATATATATATATATATATATATATATATATATATATATATATATATATATATATATATATATATATATAAACGTCAATTTAATCACCTATTGATAAATTAATTTATAAAAAAATATATTTTTTATTCGACTAAGGGTAACCACGAGCTGCTAAAATCGATTAGGCTCCTCGTGACGATGGAGCTTTGCGTTGACTGATTCGAAGACTTGGCGTTTGTTGACTTCATCCTGTTGCTACGCCCCTCTCGAATAGCCAAGATACCCCACTCCGTTGTGATCGTCGGTCAATTATTTGTTGTTGTTGTTGTTGATCTATTTTATTTTTTTGTTTGTTAATATATTTTTTTTTTTATGTTTTGTTGTCGTTTGCCCGTTTTTTGCCATCGAAGCCTTAGAAGTTGAAAAATGGACGCACATAAAATTGCATATAATTTTCCGCATCTACTTATATTTTGACTTTTATATAATTATAATTTATATTATAGATAAAAATATATAATCATTATAGTATAATTTCATTACAATTTTCAATTTGATAATTGAGATGCATACGCATAAATTGTTGAAATATTAGTTAAATTTTCATATATATATATATATATATATATATATATATATATATATATATATATATATATATATATATATATATATATATATATATATATATTATATGTAAAGTAGGTGTGAATGTTGCAAAAACCCTTTTTATTCTTTGAGATTAGAGATTTTTTATTAATTAAAAAAATAATTATACGTTTTAAATCTTGTTCTATATTGTAATAATAAACAAATAAATATTCATAAATATACAAGCAAATTTTTGTTAAATTAATATTTTGAAAGATTGACGATATAATTTATGACGATTTTTTGTATCATGTATATATATATATATATATATATATATATATATATATATATATATATATATATATATATATATATATATTTGTCAAATTATATGAAATAATATATTTTCAGTATTTTTTCGTAAATTTAATTAAATTGATATTTTTATACACGAACGTTATATAAAATTCTAAGAATTATTTATTGCAAAAAACCAGCTTTGATAAATCTTACAAAATAGTATATTTTAAGATTCCACTTTGATGACATACGCGATTTTGACGATATTTGTGATTTTTTGTTTCTTTTTTTTTTGGGGTAATCCCAATATCTGACAATAATGTTAAATTGATATAAATAATTTAATATTCATATTTTAATTGGAAAAAAAAATATCTATATATGTAATGATTTGCTATTATATTTTATATAGTGATAAATAAATTTATTTATTTTTTGTCGTAATGATTTATTATTATTTATTAAATTTAAAAATTATAATAGAGTCTAGTAGTTTGTCTGGTGAACGCCATTTTCTAAACGATTTATACGACAATTGTTCAATGTTGTTCTATTATTGTTCTATATTATATGCAAATGCATAATTCATAAATGACGAATTGGATATAAAACGAAATAATTATAATCGATATTATTTTTACTTTTTAATTATAAAAATATGATGCCC
Source organism: Leptonema lineaticorne (assembly GCA_024500535.1). Classification (NCBI taxonomy): domain Eukaryota; kingdom Metazoa; phylum Arthropoda; class Insecta; order Trichoptera; family Hydropsychidae; genus Leptonema; species Leptonema lineaticorne. The sequence continues at coordinate 941,984 of JANIJI010000002.1, forward strand.
AACATTTATATAAGAGCTCGACTAAATAAAGATGTTAATAATATACTATTATATATCAAAAAGTAAGGTGAAATTGTCATTTAAAACTCCCAAGCATTAGGAAGTCAGGTAAATTGTATTTTTTTTCTACGTCGGTAGGATTGTATAATATTTGCCAAGCATCTGTTTATCAAAAAGTTTAATTATCTCCGAGTTACACGTATTTTTACAACTCTTGGTTCCTTCATCACAATAATGCACCATATTATACTGCATTGATTTTTCGCGACTTTTTGCCAAAAACTCGACTCACATCGTTCCGCAATCACCGTATTCTCCCGATTTGGCTCCGTGCGACTTCTGGCTATTCGGCAAATTCAAAAGACCAATGTAGGGACGCCGTTTTAACACGATTGAGGATATGAAAACCGAATCAAAGAAGATCTTGAAGGTTATACCGGAAAAAGACTATTCCGACTGTTTTGAGGACTGGAAAAAGCGTTGGCAAAAGTGCGTTTTATCGTACGGAGATTGCTTTGAAGGGGACGATATTGATTTAGAAGAATAAAAAAAGAATTTACACTTTATAAACAAATTCTCCTTGCTTTTTGATCACAGTGTCATAATGCATTTTTTTTATGATGAGTATCAAAAAAATAATGAACACCGAGATCAACAGTAAATTTAATGTCAAGGATGTGAAGAAAATTCAGTTCCTGATTTTTTTAATCTTTATATCTGTATTATTTTTTTATGATTTGACCAATTTTTTTTTATTCAATTAATATAACAATACAAGGTCTTCAGTACTTCTATTCCAATATCGTCATTTCTTAAACATTAATTCTGTATATCCATTTTTTTTTTCACTTACCAATCTTAATAATGTTAATCGTATTTACCTTGATAATTATCAGTTTTGTAAAGTAAACGCGAAATTAAAATAGTTTAATTGATCACTTTGCATATTTGTATTTAAGAACGGTAGCTTTTTAGTAACTTTAAGAGTAACCTTCATTATAATTTCCCTATTAAAAAAAATAATCATTTAATGCGATACAAATCAACGGTTTAATATCAACTTTCAAGTGCGTAGAGAATTATAATATTTAATTTTATTCGGATGTCTAAATTAATTATACCATTTTTTATTGATCTGAAAAATTTACGATAAATCAAGAATTTTATTGATTAATCTCATTGGAAAAAATACAAAGAAAAATTATATTTAACCTTTTTAATGGTGTTGTTGTTTTAAACAACTAAAACTATGACCATTAACGATTTAAAATGGTTTTATATATATATTATTTTATAAAACAAAAAAAAAATATATGCAATGTAGAAAAAATTATATTATTCGTTTTTGTAATTTCAAATTAATTGTTAAATAAATTTTAACTATTTTTAATACTTTGTGATGCAGTCCAGTGATTCGTAATCTTTTATAAATATAATTATAATTCTGAATTACTATTTCAAGTATAATATATATTTTTTAATTTTATTTATTTATTTAAAACGAATTTGATGCATAATTTTCGCATAAATCGATTCGAATTGGAACAGTCAAAACAGAAATGACCCACATTTGAATTCATTAAATTTCATCAATAAAATAAATTAATAATAATAAAATACTATTAAAATAATTTCCAATCTGATCTAATTATATCAGAAGCGTATTTTTATGCTAATTAATCGCAATTTATTAATATACGAGTTACATTGTAAATTTATTATATTTTATAGTGTAATAAAAATTTATTAACATTTTTTCTCAATTAATATATTATTTTATAATGTAATTAAATATATTATTAATATTTGAAAAGAACTAATTTTAATGTGAATTTTTTAATATTCGACTTTGACAAAATTTATATATATATATATATATATATATATATATATATATATATATATATATATTGTCTTTACAACTGAAATCAAAGATATTTTTTTTATTATTATTATGAAACATACTGAATTACAGAAAATTCTTACAGAAGGGGGTCACGGTTATTATTCGTCATAAATGCATTATTTATAATTAGGGGAGCTCGTCACGTAATAAATAAGTAAAAAAAAAATATATACATCTAATTATTCGAATCGAATTATTATCTGCTCGAACAATGATCGTGAATTAATGAAATCGACAATGAAAAAGATGATGATATTTTTATTTTATTTATTTATTTATCTAATGATGTACAATAAATCAAACGTGCATCATCATCATTATCATCATCATCATCGTCATCGTCATGTGTTGATTTGAACGAGAACATGTAAGAAGTTACTTAGTAATATAGAATCGAGTTTCCATTACATCGTCTAAAGGCAGTTCAAGGTCCAAATAGAGGTCATCGTTTCCTATTATTCGCACAAATCACCAGCGCTAAGGAAAATACTACAACGGTTAAGTTCAATACGATATCGAAATTTATATATAGAGTGTCCGAAAAGAAATACGACAATTAAAGATTATTTTAAAATATTTTTTTTTTCATTGAATAAAAAAATCAGTTTTAAATTAAATAATTATAATACATATATCAGAATTATCATAATATAATATAGATATTAGAATTTTGTATATATATATATATATATTTTTTACAATATTGTATTATTTACTTTCAATTTTTGTGGTATTTGTAATATTTGATAAAAACCTTCAAAATGTGATAATATAAAAAAATATCGCTATTTGTTATAATCACATTATAATGATTTATATTACGTAAAATTATAAAAAAAATATACAAAATAATTTGATGTGTGAACTGTTTGAAGAATTTTATTTATATATAAAATAATGACGTTTAGAATTTTCTTTTGAACTTTTATAAAAATTGTATTGAAATTAAATATTCTTATTTTTTTTGGTAAATAATGAATATAAAATTCGTAATTAAAATAAATTTTGAATAGAAATAATATTTATAAGGTCATTATTATTATTAGATAAAACAGAAATTAATATATGAGGTCAAAATCTTATATATATATATATATATATATTTGGATTAAAATCGTGATTTAATATAATCGGAAAATTCTAAAAAGCGTTTATTGTTTCTAATTGGAGTTCCTTATGGTTTCAAAGTCGACCCCTGAATGGTCATAAGTTTATTTATAAATATATAATATTATTATCTAACATAAAATGACATTTCACGGTAAAACAAGGAAAGGCGTTGTCCTTGTTTGTTTTTATTCAACCAATCGGAAGTTGGAGAAACAATGATCTAAATCCAGATATCGCTTATCATAATAAAATTCAATGTTTTCGAAAGTGAATGCGGATTTATTCGGCAAAATCGGAATTATATTGAATGCAATATAATTTTAATATATTATCTTAAGCATTTTCTGTAGATTTTTTTTTATAAATGTAATATTTGTAATATAAAAAGGATGAAAATTTAACGGCATATATCCTTTATCCGATTTATTTATTTATTGTTTTTTTTTTATTTTTACTACGACCTCGAATTATTATACTGTGTGAGATGAATAAATATTATTACTTTCAGTTACGATTTTAATTATTTTATTTATATATATATTGTAAAGTGTCCATATTTGATATTTTCAGCCTCGGATCAATCACAGGAACTGAGCGGTTTAAATTTATTGTTTAATTCATTTATATTCATATTTAAAATATTTCTTTTAATTATAATATAAATAAATATAAAAATATATTATATTTTATTAATGAAAATATGATTAAAATTAATTATGTCAGAATTATGGAATATCATAAAAGTATTTTATTACGCTAGTACACGCGCCACAGTTTGAAAACTTTTATTTTATTTATATATATAATAAAGAAATAAACTTTTATATAAATATTGATAAAATTTCGTTAAAATCTATCGCTTATTTTAAGAATTACAACAATATTACGAAAAAATATCGTTTTCTTTTTGCTTTCTCACTAAATTTTGTCAATTCTATGAATCATCGTTTTAAATATATTATTTTGTCAATTATATTATTGTTATTATTATTATTTAACTATATAAATAAATTTTAGTTTTATATGATGTTTTTTGATCTAAATTAAATTTTTAAAACTTAAAAATTTAATGATGTAATTCAGTTTAAAAAGCAACGACTATTTATTCAACTTTTATATAGTATAATTTATTAAAAATATTTCAATTGAATACTTTATATTTTTTATATATATTATTAGTATTAATATATTCAAAATATGTATTTAATATGAAAATTATCATATAACAGTATGTTAAAAAAAAATGCATAAAATCATAATTAAAAATTAAATATAGATATCAATGGTAACGTATAATTTTCCAATCATAATTAAATCGATTATACATATATATATATATAATAAAATCACAATAAATTCATCTTCCAGACCGATTAAACGAGGTCAATTACCAAGAGAATATATAGTAGAGGGCAAAAAAAAGAATCAAAACGATTTTAATGGACTCCTTTTAACATTCAAGACATTCAGGAAAAACATGAGATACATTATAAGCGCTTTTCAATCCACTAATGAATCGTTTTCGTTACACATTTGTAAATGATTAAATATATATATATATATATATATATATATATATATATATATATATATATAATATGTGAAAGGCTCGTTTAACTTGAAGGTCCGTTAACTTGTCCATGCATATTGTGGTTTTACCCTACAATCAAGGCTTTTATTATATATATATATATATATATATATATATATATATATATATATATATATATATATATACCTTATAGGAAATGGTGTTTGAATATTTAGTTTTATTGTGTATTATATATTTTTTTTAATCTTGTTAATATTATTAAAACGGCTTCGGTACTGATGCTGACAGTAGTCTCGGTCCATCGATCTGATAAACCTTCGAAGATAGTCTGTGCAAAGTATGGCTTCGGCCTCGACTTTGCCTCATCACCTCGCCCTTGCTGATTTTTTTTTTTTTTGATTATTATTTTTGGTCGTGAAAATGAAAAAAAAATGCAGTCGAAAAATACCGTAAATTAACGGAAAATGTCCGATTAAAATGAATTTATTGCAACTATAAAAAAAAACACAAGAGATCGTTTTATTTTTAGATATTGGTTTTATTTTTTTATATGTAAAAATAATTGTGTATTATGATACAAGTATCGAGTTAAATTTTAAACAAACTCAAATGTAAAATTTTTGAATATTTCATATCTCACAACTTTGTTGAAAAAAATCACTACACTAAATATTGAATTCAAGAGCATATAAGAGATAAATATTATATAACAATGTGATCAAAAAGTAAAGTGAATTTGTTTATAAAATGTATTTTTTTTATTTATTCTTCCAAATCAATTTCAATCCCTTAAAAGTAATCTCAGTCTGATAAAACTATAATAGTCTTTTTCCGGCATAGCCTTCAAGATCTTCTTCGATTCGATTTTTATTTCCTCAATCGTGTCAAAACGGCGTCCCCGTATTGGCCTTTTGAATTTGCTGAATAGTCAAAAGTCGCACGGAGCCAAATCAGGCGAATACGGTGGTTGCGGAACGATACGTGTCGAGATTTGACAACAAAGTCGCATAGAACCAATGCAGTATAATATGGTGCATTATTGTGATGAAGGAACCAAGTGTTGTAAAAACACGCGTAACTCTGAGATAATTAAATTTTTTGACAAACAGACACTTGGCAAATGTTATAAACAGTCCTACCAACTTAGAAAAAAATATAATTTATCTGCCTTTCTAATACCCGGGAGTTTTATATGACAATTTCACCTTATTTTTTGATCACATTAGTAATTGGACGAAATTCTTCTAATTACATACTTTAATGATAACATATTTAATAAATGGAATCTCATTCAATAATATTCATTCGTGAACGAAGATTATTATATATATATAAGTATTATTTTTATTGATTAACAAATTTGTATAATTTATATAATACCATCATCCATTATAAAATATTATTATGAAATGAATAATGGCGATGCTTATTGCACGCCATTAAAATTTATCGACTTATTATCACTTCTATTATAATTACAACTTAGATCATTTATTGCACAATAATTTTACGATCTTGTCGTTGTTATTATTATTATTATTATTAACTTTTTTTTTTTTGTGAAATGGTAATAATATTTACAATTTAACAGCGGTGCTGTTAAAACGGATCGATCGATTCCATTAACCGGTCAGTTGTCCGTGAGCTTATTAAAGATTTAAAAAGTCTTTCGTGATCGAAACGGTTAAAACGATAAAACTTCGCATGTTATAAAGTTGTAATTTTATCATCTTTTATTGTTATTTATTTATTATAAATAAAGAAGATCTTACCTTACCCTCCCCCCCACGATCCCCTCATCTATATCGCATTTATTTATTTTTAATTGTAGATTCGTATCCATTTTATAATATATTTTATAATAATTGTCTTTGTTTTATGAAATTTTACATCGATTTAATTTATACTAAAATACTATTTTACAGTCGATATTATGTCAAATTAATAATTAATAGTCGTCAATGTGAATTTAATTCCACATTTTTACTATATAAATATATCGTTCGACATTCAAAAACGTAATCCATATATATATATATATATATATATATATATATATATATATATATATATATATATATATATATATATATATATATATATATATATATATATATATATTATTCTGAAGGCTTTCGAGGACAAAAAAAAGATAACTTTTTCACATCACAAACGAAGATTCGTAGACTATGGATTGTTGTTGACTTAAAATTCAGTTTAAGTGCGATTCGTTACAAGAAAATTCTTCAAAGAAGACGACATACACATCAAGATTTTTCATTCCATATTCAGTTCGATTTCCTTATTTTCGCCATTAATATTCCGATTGTGATTGTAAGACTTTCACTTATATATATATATATATATATATATATATATATATATATATATATATATATATATATATATATATTAATATGTATGTTGATTATCTAAAGCGAAATACTGGATTTATGTTGATTTTAAAATGAACATGTTCGTTACCAACGTTCGTTATTACCGATAACTATATAATATTCAATAAAAATTATATATATATATATATATATATATATATATATATATATATATTCTCAAATTTATATTTTCACTATATAAAATTTCGAATATTTCATATTATAATATATAATAAATAAAAAAATACACATTTTTTTAGTCTTAAGCAAATATTATTACTTCAAACATATTGTTTTTATCACCGATCATAAAAAGACTGCAGGCTTTCAAGGCAATTTGTATATTTAAGCCATCATGTGGGGTTTTTATTTTTATGACATATTATTATTTTTATTTAGAATTACTCCAATTTAAATTACGCTTCCCTTATATATATTTTTTTTACATCCCCTTTAAATTATTACATTCTATAGAACGTTATAATATATTTTAATAATTAATATCGAAATAGAACTTTATATATATATATATATATATATATATATATATATATATATATATATATATATATATATATATATTAATAATATTGCCAATTAAATTCGCATTATATTTTCCGCAAGCAAACGAACATGTTCGTTACTACCACAATTTTTTTTAAACACATATTATATAAGTACGATTAATAATATATATATATATATATATATATATATATATATATATATATATATATATATTGAGATATAATTTTAAGTTATAAATTTTACATGTTAAAAGTGATAGCAAGTCATTTTGATAACTATATAATAAATCGCGAATGTCTAGACGTTGATTATATTAAATCGCTATGATAATTTAAAATAGTAAAAGTATCTAATGCTGAATATGGACGAAAATGAATCGACGTATAGAATGTCGAAAATAAAATAAAATAAAATGAATAAAATCAAAACGGCTGTCGCGCCACTGATTTATTTTTAAAGTTGTATAATAAAAGTGAGTCGTATTTAAGGGCGCGTATCAAAATTTTTATTTATTTTTTTTATTAATTATATTGATAATTATATCTATCATATTTTTTATCTAACTTTATTATTTTGGAGATAATAAGGCTTAATTAACTTCGAGTTATTAACTCTTATATTTATATTGTAATAATGATTTTATTAAACTCGATTCATATCGTTTTGCAAACATCGTATTCCCCCGATTCGGCTCCATGCGACTTCTGGCTATTCGGCAAACTCAAAAGGCCAATGCGGGGACGCCGTTTTGACACGATTGAAGAAATAAAAACCGAATCGAAAAAGGTCTTGAAGGCTATATTATTTAAAGTGCGTTTTATCGGACGGGGTTGAAATTGATTTAGAAAAATATAAATAAAGAATTTATATTTTATAAACAAATTCACTTTACTTTTTGATCTGTGTTATTATAATATTAAAATTCAATATGTTGAGATTTTATTTTTTATTTTTATAATAAGCGTCGTAATATGGCGTTACCACTCAAAAATATATACGTGCACGCACGTTCTCATTATAAATGTATCGTTTTTCGATGCATTGTTTCGACCGCGAATGGCGGTTTACGACCGACGTTTTCAGCATCGGCATTCCCTTCAGATGAAATATTCAACGGCTGAAAACCCTAATATGTATGACCGTCTCTCCTTATATATATATATATTTCGGGGTCCGAAAAGCGGGGGTTGAATCGCATGCGCACAACGACCATACAAACCACGCGCAGATTGATTGAATTCGTCGCGTGATTCGCGCGTTTTTCCACACGTCTCATCCCTGAAACGATGACACCGTGAACACCACGAGGTCGTATTTTTTTTCGTTTTTTTTTTTTCGTTTTTTGCTTTACTCATCAATGACCCTAGCGTGATAAGTGGACGACGTAATCGGTGCGCAATAAGCGCGCGAATGCGACGTAATTTTCAGTATTTTTTCACGCTGAAAAGGGCGTGAAAAAAAGAAATCGACCCGCACAAAACACACGGCGAGACCTTCGCCATCGTTTTTTTGTTTATCTCAAGTGAGTATTCGAATGTAAACATTAATTACATATATATTTTTTTATTTCTGAAAAAAAAAACGATATATATTATTATATGTATATAGTCTGAAAAAAATGTTTATTTTGATTCTAGCGCATTTTTCACATTCCAAGTTGATATATATATATTTTTTCACTTTCAGCTGAAATATCAATATAATTAAATATTTTTATTATTGAATAAATAAATATATCAAAAAACGTATATAATTAATCATATAAATTTTTAATATTTTCTCAATACAAATTCAATATCAATATAGTTCAATTATTTTACATATAATAAAATCTGTGATAATATTTTATATTTTATTTTTATAATTGTTACCGCATATATATTTATTTTAAAATTTTCAAATCAAATTTAATACATATATATATATATATATATATATATATATATATATATATTTAAAATTTTAAATTATTATAATATATTTATATATGATATATGAAATGTTTATATTGAGTTTTGAATATAGAAAATTTAGATGCGCATGCATTAATTTAACGCATCACGTTTAAACTTAAACTTTATAACGATATATAATACAAATATATTAAATACACTTTATATTTATTTTAAAATTAAATATTTTTTTATATAAAAATGAAAATAATTTACATATGTAAATATGGAAATCGCTCATATTATATTTAAATTATGATATTGCGTTCGTGTCGAATTTAAATAAAAACATTAATGTCCAATTATGACTCCATTTATAATAATAATACATATATATATATATATATATATATATATATATATATATATATATATCTATATTTTTAATTAAGATAATAATATTTTTTCACAGAAAAAAACCGCCCTTTGTTCGCAGTCGATTTCTTTATATTCACCGCGAATATTCAAACTACCGCAATTCATATTGTCGTTGTTTATATTTTCAAAATCGGAATCCCGCAAAAAATTTCCTGAAATATTTTAATAAATAATATATTTTAATATATAATAATTCGATTATTGTATTATAAAAAAAATTACCATCATTTGTGAAATGAATTCCGCGCGCGATTATATCGTTGAAACCCACGTGCATATTAAACCGCGTCGTTCTTTCGAAATATCTATTTTTTTCGTAGTTTTTGTAGTAATTGAGCAATAGTGCGATCTCGTTTTTGTTTTTGGCGATGGCTAAAATTGATTCTTCGGCGTAACAGATTCTGAAAGCCGAATTCCACGTGGTCGGCGTCGAGTGGAATTTGTAACAATTACCAGTGGCGTTCGAGTATACGTAATCTATTTAATTTAATAAAAAACGTTGTATTAGAGAAAATTTATTATATATATATATATAATCCTTTTATTGTGTTATTATAATTGAATACACAATAATCAATCGGAATAATAGAAGTATTCCCGATATGCCAATTTATTAAAATAAATGTATTTTCCTATTATACTACTGTGATCAAAAAGTAAGGTGAAATTGTAATTTTTTCATAGGTTGGTAGGACTGTCTATAACAGTCATCAACCGTCTGTTTATTAAAAGGTTTAATTATCTCCGAGTTACGAGTGTTTTTACAATTCTTGATCCTTCATCACGATAATGTACCATGTAAAAACTCGACTCATATCGTTCCGCAACCACCGTATTCGTCCGATTTGGCTCCATGCGACTTCTGGCTATTATTCGGCAAACTCAAAAAAGCGATGCGGGGACGCCGTTTTGACATAATTGAGGAGATAAAAACATAATTGAAGAAGATCTTGAAGGCTATACTGAAAAAAGACTATTCCGACTGTTTCGAAGACTGAAAAAGCGTTGGCAAAAGTGCATTTTATCGGACGGGAATTATTTTGAAGAGGATGAAATTGATTTGGAAGAATAAATAAAGAGTTTTCATTTTAAAAATAAAGTAACCTTACTTTTTGATCACAGTGTTATGTTATATATTAACCTTGAAATTATAATACATCCAATAAATATTCTGATAATTTATATTTTATCCACATTAATAGTAGGCGTATTAAGTTCACAGCGAGAAAACCATTATAGATACGAATTAGATGTATAAAAACATCGCATAACATCAATTTTTAATATCTCGTTGAAAATTGTTATTAAAATCGAAATTGAACTGAAAATACCTTTGTCGTACGTGTTGCACTCTGAGTTCCAACTAAAGTCAAAGACTGACCTCGTGCAAAGGAATTTCCTTTTACGTAAGCAACTATTATCATTGTAAAATCCGTCTGGAGATAGATAAACGCAATTTTCACCTCCGGCAATATTGGCATTTTGTCCATCATCAGGTTCACCTCTCCACCATTTTGAATATATCTTCGAAATTGGAACACCTGGAAATTGCGACTAGCATATATATATATATATATATATGAGCATACAAAATTCTAGTTAGATCTACATTTTTTTTGTATCATATACCGTTAGAATTGAATTTTAGAAAGGAACAAATCTAAAAACTTCGTATAATATAAATATAATAAAATCGTATATTATTATAGAATGTTCAGTTTTATATTATCTAAGAAAGAATGTTAACTTCAGACCATTCTTTTCATCATCAGAGTCCTGATAAATAAGTTGTGGAAACTTCATAAAAGCTTTCAGCTGTTGTTGATATTGATCGACTTTTTTTTGTAATTGGTTTAACTAGTGTAATTTTCAATTTCACCATTAGGCTGATTAATCAGCAGACAACGGATAATCCCATTAAACCACCTGAACAAAGACCAATTTCCGTTTTTCCTATAAATGACACGTTTTTATCGAAACGTTGCATTATTAAGGTCATAATGATTAATGAAAATTGATTTGGTTTAAGTCTATATTTAAAAAAAAAGTATATATAAAGTCACAATTTTAATAATAATTCGATAGATAAAGAATTAACATATTAAAATATAAATTTTTAAAATAGTTCTATAATTTTGATTTTCACAAAAGTTAGATTTTCCTTTCTAAAAGGATGTCATATGAATTTTATCTTTATGAAAGGATAACAATGGATGACATTAAATTTCAATGGAATAAATGAAATATCTTATTTCTAAAACCTTTGATAGTAATATATGTATAATATTTATACAATGAATGTGAAATTCAACAATATATATTTTAACCTTTAGTTAATTGAATACAAGATAAATCGTTTTTAATATATATTGTCACATATATATATTTAATATATATATAATTTTTAATAAAAAAATAAAATTATAATATGGACTCTTAAAATGAAGTAGATTTTATATAATAGACGTAATTAAAATATGCTAAAACCGAATTATTTCTCATCTGGAAGTCTAAAGGTTGATATATTATATAAAAAAAATATTAAATATTTTTTTAATAAAACGGTCAAATATTCTAAAATATTTTTAAATGAAATGATCACATACACTTTTTCTTATATTATATATATATAATATATATATATATATATATATATATATATATATATATATATATATATATATATATTTACATACCTTCTAATGTAACAAAAACTCCTTCGGAAAATTGATCGTGTATTCCTAACCATATATAATAACTTTCGTCCTTTAATATTTTAGACACTTTTTTAATATCCTCTAATGATATCGGAGTAAACATTGATGATCCTTCGGCTTTACATGTTATTACAGCATCCGACCACGTCAAAGGAATCTCGTGTATTTTATAATAAACGTTTAATTCCTTGAAAAATTTATAATCTTTTCTATATATCTCCGGTTTTTCACCTGAAATTAGATAAAATGTTTTTTTTATAACTATTAAAATAATATATTAATAAAATTAAATACCTGAAACGTTATATATTATTAAGAATAATATCAAAAAATATACGAAGGTTTGCATTGTTGTGATTGATTCGTAGATTTAATCTTTATTAACTGTGTCGATACAAAACTTCCTTTTTTATATTAAATTTATTTATTTATTCTGTTTTTTTTATTGAATTTATTTACTATTGATAACAAGGATAATTATTATATGAAAAAAAACTTGTTATTCAGTTATCATTGACGATATTATTAACTTCTTGATAAGAAATCGACGACTTTATAAATATTAAATAAAAGACGATGACTTTTTTTATTGACATAAAATCTCACTTTTATCGAAATGTTAAAATTATTTTGTATTATTTAAAAAAAAAGCTTTCAAATATTTATAAATTTTGTAATATAGATTTATGTTCGATATTTAAATTGTAATAATTTAAAATTTGATCCTAAATATAATTGAATATTTCTAAAATTTCATTTATAAATTAACAATATCAGAATAAAAAGTTGACTACCCCCGGTTTAAACTCATAAAATATGTACGTGTTTAATCGTTTCAATCTATAAACCAGGTATACATACACACACACACACACACACACACATATATATATATATATATATATATATATAAATATACTATTAAATAATTAAATAAAAAATAATAATATTTTTATATTAAATAGAGATTATCATTGAATAAAGATTTTTTTTTAATTTTTAATTATAATGCAATATTTTTGTGCGACATCGAAATGATTGTAGAAATATTTTTATAAAAATTGTCGTTTTCAATTAAACTAATTAATATAGTATATAAATCATCGATAATAAAGTGGAATATTTTTCCGTTATTAAAATTGAACATTTATTTATTTTTTAATTACAATATTTATCGTTATAAACGATCGGAAATATTTTTTTATTTTTTGCAATAATTTAAAATAATTATATCATAAACAAACCGTTTATGACAATTTCGTATCGAGCAATCGAAACATAAACAGTCGGCCATTTTGTTAACCGCCATATTTTTTTCAAAATTATTGAAAAATTATGTTTACTATCAAAAAATGATACGGATTTTGTGAATATTAATAATTGCAATATTATATTATCACATGAAAATATGGCGATTCGTCGAACTGAATCAAATTATATTATAAAATCGGTGTCGTCTAATATGATCTGATTTTACGCTTAATGTGATCGTCGCTTTTGCACGCCGCATATTGTTATCATAAAAGTGATTATTTCCCGTTCATAATAACCGAAGTGTTTAAGTGAAAATTCGATTTGAATTAAGAGTTATCGCGGACAGAGATCGACAATCTTTTAATTATAATAATATCGAAACAATATATATAAATGACTTTTTTTGCTCGTGTAAATTAATTACGATTTTGTATGAAATAAATTAATTATTACGAATTATTTTATAATAGTATCGATATTTATTTAATGCAGATTTGAAATGCATTTTTTTCCGGTTTTATATATGAAAGAAACGTCCTTCATAATTGAAAATGTAATCCACTTCCTTAAAGTCATATCTGGAAACTAAATTATTCAGGTAATATGAAATGTCAATTTTTAGATATTTGTATCGAAATGTAATAAAATATTTTTTTTAATGTATATCCTGATCTAAAAGCTTTAAAATCAGGAAATTATGCTTATAGAGTAGATATTGTGAAATCAAAATCAGTGTTAAAAAGGAATGAGCTTTACTAAGTTGTAATGAAGATATTTTGTATTTTTCAAGATAGAATTTCTTTAAACACTACGATTTTCTGAATAGACGAATTGAAGAAGAAGTAACGAATTCATCAGTATTCAGAATATTGATTTTTTTTCATAAGAAACAGTTTTAAAATAGTATTTATCATAAATTACATTGAAAAAGACGATCATAATATTCAATATCAAATATCGATTTCTATATTTCAATTCAGTATTTAAAATATGCCTACTCTTCTTTATTTAAAAGTATGATCAGCAAAAAATACGTATAAAAATTGGATTTATTTTTATTTTTTGTCTACTATTATCAGATTATTATTTAATAATTTATATATTGAAATATTTTATATACTTGTACGTAATCTGAAATCAATTACGAGCTTCGTTAATTGTAAAATTATCAAGTGCAAAGTAATCATTTGACGCAAAAGCATGATTTGGCTGAAGTCGATTAAATCATAGCAATAGCCATTATATTAAATTACTTTCGTAAAAAACTTATAAAAAAAACAGTACCCTTGACACTGAAAAGATATAAATTATAATAATAATAATAATAAAAACATAATTTCCTCAATTTTTGCCTCAATAGCAATTTTTATCCGGGATAAGATAAATCCTTCGTATTTTATTTTATTTTTTCTACGTAATCGAAATTATTCGGTCAAATGTCTTTTGTTAGACGGAATTTTAGTACGAATCGAACGTAAGACAACCTTGACTATGTTGTTATAATTATTTTTAAATATTATTATTGGTATTTTTTATACGCATTTCGAACTACTAGGTAACGCAATATGTTACCTAGTAGTAATCGGAATTGTTTCATATAATATATATATATATATATATATATATATATATATATATATATATATATATTTTTTTTTTTTTTTTTCCAAACTCACAATTCCGCGTTACCACATCAAGGCGATAAATCTGTCTTTCGACTAACGGCAACAAATCATAGACATTGGTAAGAAAGAAAAAAAATAGACTATCTGTCTCCTATGATAGACTATTCAAATCGAAGTTTGACCATTAGATTTTAACTACAGTAATTTTTCAAACGTGTTTAGAACAGGTAGATCACGATCGACTCGTCTATCGGGAAGTTGATTTTGATAGATAAAATCGATTATAAATTATATATATATATATATATATATATATATATATATATATGTGTGTGTGTGTGTGTGTGTGTGTGTGTGTGTGTCTTACTAGACGAATGTTTTTTTCAACATTCATACTTTTTAATAATATACTACTGTGATCAAAAAGTAAGGTGAAGTTGTTATTTAAAATACCCGGGCATTAGAAAAGTATATAAACTGTATTTTTTTCCTAGATTGGTAGAATTGTCTATAACATTTGTCAAGCGTCTGTTTATCGAAAGGTTTAATTATGTGTCCGAGTTATACGCGTTTTTACAACATATGATTCCTTCATCACGATAATGCATCATGTCATATTGTATATTGCACTTTTTGCCAAAAATCGACTCAAATCGTTCCGAAACCACCGTATTCGCATGATTTGGCTCCGTGCGACTTCTGACTATTAAGCAAACTCAAAACGTGTCAATGCGGGAATGCCGTTTTGACACGATTGAGGAGATAAAAAACGAATTGAAGAAGGTCTTGAAGGCTATGCCGGAAAAAGACTATTATAATTTTATCAGACGAAGATTACTTCTAAGGGAATGAAATTGATTTGGAAGAATAAATAAAGAATTTATATTTTACAAACAAATTCACCTCACTTTTTGATCACAGTGTTATGTTATATAATATATCGCAAACAATCTTAGTGAAAAGGTTGTCGATCGCTGATGATCTAAACAAGCGCGGAATCAATTTGATTCGCTCCAATTATGATTTCAAATTATGTTACATTATCTTATCTTCCAGAATTGTAATTTAATTATCCCGGAGAATTGTTCTAATTATGATTGCTTTATCGTCATAATGCCTTGTCGTGTTTAATTTTGACAAGTAATTTAATATATATATATATATATATATATATATATATATATATATATATATATATATATATATATATATATGTATGTGTGTGTGTATATATATATATTAAATAATATATCAAAATTGTTCTATTGACTTTTACATCGTTCTTTCTTTAATATTGCATATATAAGAATAAAGTTGCCAGACGTGAAAATTATTATCATTTTTTTAATATATAAAATTTCATTGCAATATTTAATATTCACATTTTATTTTGATTGATGGTCATTTTTTATATTTTTCAACTCTCTAATTAATCAAGTATTAATATTGTATATTTCTACAAATATATTATTACTGTATTTTTTTTTAAATGACGTACATCAAAAAAAAAACACTCATTTGCGCAAATGTAACATAAATTTTTATTCGATTATAAAAAATCAATTACGTCAATCAATGTGTTCTTGAAATATAAAAGATATTTGATATATATATATATATATATATATATATATATATATATATATATATATATATATATATATATATATATATATATATATATATATATGAATATTATTAATTAGCGTGTAGTAGAAACTATCGGTTCCCTTTCCCCTTCCTGGTGGTAACTTTTTTTCCTCATTATTCGCTCTATGCAAATTACTTCCACTCGTCGCGTATAAAATATGATAATTCGACATTGTTCAGGTTAAACAGAGTACTTCGCACCCTCGTCGTCCTTCGCCATGATGAGGGAGGATCGAAGGGGAAAAAAATTAAAGCTATCCAATTTAAAAATCCTTTGCTATCTCCTTCACTGTGGTTAAAACGTAGCCGCGTACGTAAGCAAAAATAAAAAAAGCTGTTCACCTTCGAATAACAGGTTGTTGTGAACTTAAATATCATGTGAAGTTTAAACGAGAGCAAAAATATAAAAAAAAAATAATAATAATAATAAAATGAAAAGAAACGAAAGAAATAAGAGCGAGTTCTCTACGGTCAAGGTCCTCTTTCTCTCGTCTACCTTCTTGAATGTGTTTCTATTTTTTTCCTCCTTTTTTTTGCATCTAAAATTTTGTATTCTACTTTTGTAAAACGCTATCACTAACGTCGCAAAAAATATTAATCAATAATGAAATTTTATTTCTAGTAATATATATTATATAGTTTTTTTTTAATTTACTATCTATTTTCTTCTATCTGAGGATAATAACTACGTGTCAACGACAATAATATTTTAATCTGCACACACAGCTTTCTCGGTAAAAATACCAGACTAGTTTTTATTGTCTTCTTTTGGGTTTTTCTGTCAGTATTTTCCTTTTATACTACGATTAATTTTATTTTGTGACAAATAAAATTTACTACAAATTATTGAACTTTTTAATTAAAAAATATATCAACCTTATCATTTTCAGTATATTTCTTGATATTTTTTTATTATGTCATATGTTAAAAATAAAGATCCATCTGGCAACTAAAAAAAAGCACACGTTCATTTATTAAAACGCCATCTATTATAGAGATTTATGTAAATTTCGATGAGTTCACGATTTAAACCTTGAAATGACCTTTGATTAAACGTGCCACGGAACAATCTCAAATATGCATTCAATACATAATTATTAATGTAAATTGTTTCAATTCACATTTTCGCTTATATAATATAATATAATATTTATAATTTATGAGCGAATTTTTTATTTATTTTTTTATTAATTTCCTCATTGAAAGCAAACAATCAAAAATACGTTAATGGCTAGAAAAATGTTGTATTATAAGCATTGTTTATGGCTCGATATTCGATTTCGTGTATGGAATATAAAAAAATCATGAACAACAATTCGGAATTCTCTAGGGATGCATTTAAAGTAGAATATATTTTTATATTTAATATTATCGATTTTTGTGATTAAAAATTTATTTAACGCTAAAATTCTCATCAAATCGCCATTTTTAATAGACATATCTGAATATTTATAAATTTATTATTATATTTTTTTAATCTTAATTATTTAATTAAAAAATATATCATTATAATAACTATATTCAATATTCTGGAAAAATATATACTTTGAGAAACATTGATTTTAACGATTACTTGCAGACTGTTAAATAGAAATAAATAGACAAACATGTTCAGTATCGTATATTTATATAATAAATATTTAATAATAAATTATTTATAATAAAATATATTGAGTAAATGTTAAAGATAATAAATTATATTAGAAGAAAATATAATAAAAATATATTTTATAAGAACCTTGGAGACTGATAGACAAAATTTAATATGATTAATGCTACGTTGTAATCTATCTATTGGATCTAATCTAATTAACGCTTCTCAATTTTCAATAATCAATATCTGACCGACAATTTGGAAAATTTTGGAATATACATATATAATAAATAGTAAAATTTTGCAAAAAGAAAATACAATATAGTCTCAACTTTCTCGTATATTTTAATGCAATGTCGTTGTTTATTTGTCATTTTAGAAATCGAATTTGTAAAATATAAATATTATTAATATAAATATTGTTGTGTATCAAAATAAATTACACTAATTATTAATACATATTTGATCAAAACATAATGAATTTCTAGGAAAATTTTCAAAGGTTTTAACCTTTGGTCCGTTGCAAAATACAAAAATGCAAAATACAAAAATTTCTAATTTAAAAAAAAGTAGTAAAAAATATATTTATTATATGACTTTTTTAAAGTATATTCCAATTATATATTTAAAATTTAAATTAATATTATTTCACATATTTTAATATTTTAAAATTATCTGTTATATAAAAAATCGATAAATTTTTAGTTATACGAGATAAAATCTTTAATTTTGAAACCTTAAACGAAAATAGCTAATTTAAAAGCTCGTAAAAAAATATTGAAAAATCGTAATGTATTTTATATTAGCGATCGTCAACCTTTTTCCATTGCGATATTGTAATATTATTAAGATTGCGATACACGCAAATCATTTCTGAAAATTCGCCATAAATTCGACAAAATTTATAATAAAATTCTTCAAAGAAAATAATTCCACAATTTTCACAAGTTTATTTTAGTGGTGATAAATTTACAAATATAAATTTTCAAATCTATAAAATAAAGGTTCGATGTACTGAATGAACGTTTTAAAAATCACAATGTTTTTCCCGGTGTTGATTCATGTTTCACTTTTATGCCCACTCAGACTATATATTATGTTTCTTATAATGCTGCAAAAAAAAAATCAAACAGACTTATCGGCGTTTGTCTGTTTGTTTTTATACCGTAGAATTTTATTCTATTCGAAAAAATATGAAATAATATATCGAATGTGTCATATGAAGCGTTTATAAACTATAAGATATAAATGCGTATTTTTATTTTCATTATTTAATATAAAAGAAAAAATAGAAAACTTCATAATTGTCTCACCTATTATTACTTTTTCGTTTATGCTGTTTACTTAAGTTTTAAAGTGTTTTATCCAATAAAATTAACATTGCGATCAAAAAGTAAGGGGAATTTGCTTATAAAATGTAAATTATTTATTAATCAAATCAGGCGAATACGGTGGTTGCGGAACAATACGTGTCGAGATTTGGCAAAAAAATACATTATTACATGGTGCATTATCGGGATTAATGAATCAAGAGTTGTAAAAACATGTGTAACTCGGAGATAATTAAACCTTTTGACAAAGAGACGCTTTGCAAATATTATTGACAGTCCTACCAACCTAGAAAAAAATACAATTTATCTGCCTTCCTAATGAATACCCGGGAGTTTTAAATGATGATTTTACCTTATTTTTTGATCACATTAATATATATATATATATATATATATATATATATATATATATATATATATAAACAGATGATTATTAAAATATTTTTTAATTATATAAATATATAATTTTATTTTATTATAATACAATAAAATAATATAATATAAAAAATATACACAAAACTGCACTTTTATCCGTCGAATTTTAAACATCTAAAACAAGCTCGCAAATCGATAATGTTTACGTTTACGTTTTGCAAATCTACAATATTTTTTTTAGATTTAATTTCTGAATTCTCATTAATTTTGAAAAAAAAATATTTATTATTAAATATTCGCGACAATAATAAATACATTGGAATTTTGACGATATTATAGATTTTTCCTCGTCGGAAAAGCTTGCAAAATAATTTTTACCTGCAACAAAAAATATCTTTATACAACAACTTCTAATAATAATTATAATTTCAATTAATTTTTAATGTATATATTTATATTAATATATATAAATGTACATTTATTTATATATATATTTACGTTGTACTTTGCCTTTCTCAGTTATCAGAATTTCAGAGTGAATAAAACTAAACATACATAGAAAGTTTCTACTAATTGAAACTACGGTTAATTGGAAGAGTTGTTTGTTTAATGCCGAATGTAGAAAAGTAGAATGTATATATATATATATATATATATATATATATATATATATATATATATATATATATATATCTTTGAATAAATATTTCACTATTGAAACGGACGATTTAATTGGATTAAAATAATCCCAAAGTGTCCCAAATAAACGAAATTAACTTTTATATTTTTAATTAAAAATTCTGATATTAAAAACGGCGAAATTACTTACATTTACAATTTTTTTAATAATTCTTAAAATAGATAATAGATTGAAACGTTATATTGTCGATGTCTATCAAAATAACACGTTAATCTACGAATGAGCATCTGAAATGCTGAAAAACGTTTGCAAATCGCAGTTTTTTCAGCAAAATTATTATTACTTTTCAATATTGAAAAAAACTATTTTCAATCTTGAGTTAAAAAAACTTATTAAATATTTTAAGTTTATTAATTGCTATGTGTTTAATAACTAAAAATATTTAAATCAATTTTGAGATGTAACAAAATAATCATTAAAAATTCTATATAAAGAAAGAAAAGGAATATAATTAATATTTAATTACGACTTTGGAATATTGTTAAAAATTCTACGGAATCGGTGTAAAAATAATCGTTACGTATAATTGCCAAAAAAATAAAAAATAAAGGTGAAATTGCGAGAAAAAAAAGGAAACTCATTTCATTCTCTTTTCCTATTATAAAAATGAAGATATTAAAATGAAAATCCGGCAAATTTCCATTCTTTTTTAACTAATATTATATTTAATTAAGAAAAAAAACGAAATTCCCCCCCTTTAAATTATTCAGCGAAATATTCGCAATTGTATTTTTATTCTTTTTGAAGTATATTTTTATTTAATCTAAAATATAATATGACTAATTGTGTTTTATTTCTTTTTTTTTTGGTTAATTATGACAATATATTACAAATATATGGACGTAAAATGAAAATGGAAAATCGATTTACATATATTTTAATAATTTTAATATAGATTTCAAAGAATCAATACAGGAAAATTAGTTTTAAAAAAATCATATATATTTCCTTGAAAATTTAACTCGAATATCTAGTTTGTGAAACCTGTTAATTTTTTTTTGTATCAAAAATATGAGATTAATATAAAAATTTATAGTACTATATTTTTTTATTAATTTTAAGAAAAACAATATTTTTTATTACTTAGAAAACGTTTATCTAAATTATTGTCTGATGTAAAAATAAAATGTATATGTTTTATAATCCGATAATAGAATGCTTTAAAAGCATTTTATTCAATTATGTCGACAAAATTTGTCGAGAAAATGTTTTTATTAAAAATTTTAAATAATTAATAATCGCTTATATAATCCATATATTTTTTCTTTTTACGCTTATTATTATATGAGTTTTATTTTCAATTCGCCTCTATTTCATTTTTAATAAATGTAAATAAATATTGTATATTTATAATCATATATATTTACATTTATGAAAAATATGATTATTTTTATTTAGAAATGAATGAACAGTACAGTCAAATCTGTTTTTGTGCGGTAGATAGGAATCGCACAAAAAAAATATTCAGAAACTTCATAAATATCCAGAAGAAAAAAAATTTAACACAATATATGAAAAAAAAAATTTATGCGGTAAACGGTGACTAATTAAAGTTATTAGATGGCTCATTATGTATTAAAATTGAGTCATATCGTGATGCATATACCGCACAAAAAAAATGAATCGCATATAAAACCGCACAAAAACAAATTTGACCGTATTAAAAAAAATCATTATAAATTAATTTTAATATTTTTTTTTCATAATTAAATTCGATTCATAGCTCACTTTTGCGCGTTCAACTATCGCCATTTAATATATACGTACACGTGTAACGAATTTTGAATTGAAATTCAATCATGCGATAATATTCAGGTGAATGCATTCGGTATAGTTTCGACATAATTATGAATTCCATTTTACTTTATACAATATATATATATATATATATATATATATATATATATATATATATATATATATATATATATTATACTATACACGTCATCGTTGCAAATTGAAATTCGATACTGATATTTCAGAACAATATGAGGATACAACGGAGCCGAAGAACGGGCTGCCGAAGGACGAGAGGAGGAGAATGGTGTATTATAAGTCAACAACCATAGGTGAAATAGTCGGGCTCCTTGCTGGTGAAGCATGGGAAGCCTACCGGAGCTGAGGAGGTTGGGAGCCTCCACGCCTAGTCCTCCGCCACCGGCTCGACCGACATATAATGCCCCCAGACACTCCGTCGGTATGTCAACAATGTACCAATATCTTCAGAAGTCAACGGATACAATTGCTATAAAATATATATATATATATATATATATATTTATATATGTATAGATATATACCATATATATATTTGAAATTCACCAAGAATTCCAAGATGTTCGACGAGTGGGCGGTAGTTCTATGAGATTTGTGGGCGGTACTCGAATGCGGCTTAACTTTCTTCGTATCCGGTTTTATTCGAACGTCCTGTATATAGTGCGTTGTATCGGTATAATGAATGGCCTGTATAAAATATTAGGAATTTAATTAAAATTTGATTCATTTCATTCGGAACGATCACATTTCACTTTAATACATCTTAATATATTTAATATGAAAAATTATTAAAATTTTGAGGATATAATAATAATACGGTATTTTCCAGATAAGATAAAAATTTATTGATCGCATAATTTTTAATGTTGAATCACTTCTGAATCAGTTTTCAATGTTAACCAGTATATAAAATTAAATTTGCGGTTAGAAATATATTCAATTCATATGAGTGTTATTTCTTTGACGATATGCAATTAAATTAATTATAATTTATATTGTTTTATATATTAATATATATATATATATATATATATATATATATATATATATATATATACATAAATTTTTCATGGTTTTCATTGATAATTATAAATCGATTTTATTTCATTAATATTATTATTGTATGTGGAAACTTATTGTATTGTTTATTAAAGGTGCTGCAACCAATATGCAAGTCAGGAAATCTTCTGGACCACGTCAGCCATTGAATGTTGAGGTAGGTTTCGTTTATATCATCTTTTTTTCTTTCTTCAAAACCAGTCTAAGATATTCTTCGAACAAAACAATAATAAAAAGTTCTTCAGTTTCGACCAGATGACGACAAATCGAGCTTCGAATAAGAAGAATTCATCAAGGATAAATCCGTTCTGCGTGACGACGAATAGATCCGGATTTTATTATAAATTATTAAATATATATATATATATATATATATATATATATATATATATATTGACACTGATTATAAATAATTTACGTTTGATTAATTGGTATTTATCGTTTAATTTTAAATCGTAATTACCATAAAATGCTAATTTACGAACGCGTCAAGTGCAAATGAAAAGTTACATTTTAATCCATATTTGATGTTTCGTTTAAATAATTCAAAATAATTATACATACATATATACACGTGTAGTTCATTTATTGATCTGACGTATATATATATATATATATATATATATATATATATATATGTGTGTGTGTGTGTGTGTGTGTGTGTATGTAATATATATATAATTATATTAAAGATCGAATGAATAAATTATTTTGTCTCTAATATGTTTAAACGATGAATTAAAGAATAAAATCTTTCAGAAAGCTCGACTGTATTCAAACAATTTAATTTTTATATACAAAAATATTTAATCTGTTTTTTTTTTCATTTTTTATATAATCATCAATATCGTCATCAATATTAAAAATAATCAAATTAATATTTAGCTAACGTTCTCTCAACAAGTATATATATATATATATATATATATATATATATATATATATATATATATATATATATAAAATATAAAATTCTTAATTAAGATCTGAACTTTATAGTAATAAACAGACGATATTCAAAAAAATAACATTACGGTGTTTCTCAATGATTTTTGTACTATTTTATATCAGTATTTTTTTATAATATTGATATTTTTAATGTAATAAGATTAATTTATCACAAAAATATTCTCATATATCCTTCATTTTCGAAGAGAAATATTTTCATTTTCATCCTAGAAAATATTCTATAACACCTCAGGGGGTGGAATCTCATCGATTGATAAACAATATATTATTTCTTCGTATATTGTGATATATAGATGTACATCAACTATAATAAACAGTATTTCAAACTATCAAAATAATTATAAAATTTATAAAAAATAATTCTGATATAAAATTCTTGATTTTTCAAAAGAAAGTCAGTCGCATTAATATTACAAAGAGATATATATCATCCTTTGTTTTACGAGGCCGTCTGCTCTTTTGCATTCAAAACAACCCCCAGAGATCTCCCACCACCCCTTGGGAGTACAACATAGTCCATATTTATAATTATCAGAATATATATTATATAATATGATGATAAATATATATTTTTACTGTATCAATATTCATTAACTGAAACAACGTTTACGTTGTCATCAATCATTAAAAACGATTTTTTCATGAATTAAATCAATAAATATTATCATAATTATTATTAATCTAAATTAGAAGAAAAAAAATAGAACGCAGTGTTGTCAATTTATTGTTAAATAAAATATTTTCATTTCATTTCGCAACAAATGAACGAAAAAATAAGCAATATTCTTATCCGAGTCGAAAATAAATATCATATAATTAACTGAAAACGAATCGCGACTTGGCATTCAATTACTTGATGAAAATTTTAAGGCTTCTCGGTTCATTTTCGCTTTTAATTAAATATCTTTGTTTGTTATTTGTTTGACTTGTTATTTTGTTATTGATTGACACGAATGACCAATGCTCGTGTATATATATATATATATATATATATATATATATATATATATATATATATATATATATATATATATATATATATATATATAGACGTAAATATTAAAATTAATTGTAATAAATTATGTGGGTATGCGTGCTAAATATAAAATAGAGTAATTTATATATTTTATAAAATGTAAATATTAAATTTTATTAATAATTAATTTTAAAATTGAACGTATGTCGGACTTTATGACTTGGCACAAATTTTGTGGGGTCGATTTGAGCGAATATTACGCTTGTAACGATTTCAAAAACGTTGGACTGTAAAGCAACCAAAAATTAAGGCTCTCGATAGACTCTATTCACAGTTTCTAACAAAATTACGAATTTTGACGAACGAGAAATTTATCTTGTATTGTTTTTTTTTCAATTTAGGGCGTATCGTCTGTACAGGGCATTCTTGTGAGTGGTCGCCGTCGAGAATCGTGTGCTTCTTCAGTGGGAGCTGCTTCAGTTCGTAGATTAGTAAGAACAGGAACAGTTGGTGTCGGTGATGCGATGGTAGCTCCTGCAGCAGCAACAGTCAGAGCCGCAGCAGCCGCTTGTTGTGCGAGAGCTTTTGCTGCAGCTGCATTTCTACCATTACAAGTAATAATACAATGAAAACATTATTTAACTGAAATCCATTTTAAACTTTATCATTTTTTTCTTTAAAAACAAAAAAAAGGTTTTACAAGGGGCGCATGGACTCTGGGGACCGGGAGTGCCGTTACTAGCTGGTCTTCATGCTGCATCTGCAATTGCTGCCCTTGGTGCTCCGGCATTTCTTCACTTGGCCACGATACGTCGTTTGATGCCAGCTACTTATTTCTTATTAGCTATTTTCTTCGCAATGCATCTTTATCCAAAGGTAAATTTTATACATATATTAAATTGTTACAATCAATGAAATAATATTTACATTGCATTGCTATTTTATATAGGTGTATATTTTGGTGCCAGCTTATTTGGCAATGGGAAGTCTTTGGAGTTCTATAATTCTAGCTCACAGCGCTCTTTTGACTAATCTTGCTGAAAATGGTTTCAAAAGTACCGGTGGTAATAATTGTGCTGTAATGGTGCCTGCTCGTCGTACTTTACTCCGAAGGATGTCCAGAGCATCTAGAGCGGCAAGAGATTTGGGTCTTCTGATTGCAGCCATATTATTGCCACTTTTGCCATCGTCCACGGATTCAGCGAACGGACATTTGTATCAACCGGTTCGTAACAGTTTTTTATTTTTTTTACGTAGATTGATCAGTACTCGAACATAAAAAAAAAACACTTTTGAATTATTATTTTCTGGTTACGGATTTGGTTTTCCTTTTTTTTTCATTATGTTGATTATGTGCAGGAATATTCTCATAACTCCACGAATTGTGGGACAGAAAACGGCAACTTTTCAGTAGGACTGTGCAAAGTCGAAATTCTACATGGAAATAGCAGTATTGCGATGGACAATTCCATTTTATGGCCAAATTTAAAGACTAACATGTCGCAAGTGAGAAAATAATCTTGATGTTCGTCTTTTTTTGTATAATTTATTACCACATTACTTCTCTTTTTCGTTCATTTGCATTTTGTATATTGATGTTCTCTGTTATGATTTGAACGTTCCTTCTGATCCATCGCACCTATCGAAATTCACATTCATCACTTTGATATATATTAATAAATAATGATATTACAAATATGTTTTTGTGTTTTTTTTTTTTTTTTTAATTAAAAATCTTGTAACACTTATGATCCCGATAATGTTTGTTTATATCTATCCTAGATATGTGGCAAAAATATACTTAGTTATAATAAAATTATATAAATTTTAACTACAATTTTAATTATTTAATAGGTTAATCTAAGTTCGGAAATATGGTCACCGACAGAATCTGAAGAGGAATTAGAAGTATGGCGTGAAAGTTGGTGTGGAGCCAGAGCATGTCCAGATCAAAAGATGACAATGGGTAGTGATGGAACAGAAGAAAGTGCAGGCACAAGTTCAGCCCTAGCAATATGGCTGACGTCGTGTTGTATTTTAGCAACAATATCGGCATTAATTTTACCATCGGTAGGAATTAAAGCTGGTCCGGCACCCTGGAAAGCCGCAATCAGTGCATTGTCCGAACCCCGGCTAAAATTGGTTGCACCGCTTGCTTTTTTCATAGGTCTCGAACAAGGATTCCTATACGCTCACCTTATGCAAGTGAGTTCATGCATATATACATGTAGTATTCTTTGTAAATATATTAAAATATTTATTTTATTCTATATTATATGATTTCAGTGGTATGTTGTATGCGTGTCTGGAGCAGGACAACCATGGAAAGCTCTAATCGGAGTAGCTTTATTAAGAGCTTTAGTAGCTTGTACTCTTAGTATGTTATTAGCGCATGGTAGAAGACGTCTAGTTGTAGGTAAAGTAAAATTTTAAATACAATCGATTCTTTTATGTATTACTTAGTAAGTTTTAAAAATGAAATAATCTCTTCCATTAGCCGTTGGACTTATGTGGCATGCGTGTTTATTATTGGCCTTGTCATTATGGCGTGCAGCAAGAGCAGATAGACAATTACCACCTGTAATGGCGGCTGCATGGGCAGGTTGTGATGCCGTATGGGAACTAGTCCAAGCCAGTAAATACAATATTTTCATTTGAAAACAATTTATTTTCCATCTTTTCCATGAACTAATATGTTATGTTTGTTGGTTTTTTTTTTTTTTAGCTTTAGTCGATGAACCATGGTGTTGTGGTCTATCGGCACTTTCTTTATCGTTACGAGCTGCCGGTTTATCATTATCATTAACGGCCCGTTGGTTACTATGTGCAAGATGGTCACTTCGAGGATTGATGCTTGCGTTACCAGCTGCTGCTCTTCCATTGTTATTTGCATCTGATCGCTGACACTTACATATAAGTTTAGTTTGGAAATTTTGGTATAAAATTTGTAATATCTACAAATTTTATGCCAAAACTTTCAACGTTCTTCATTCGTGCAGAGTCAATTCAATAATATTGCATATTTTTACTGCACGAAATCGAAAATTTTTATGATTATACGATATTGAGAACTACAATTTTCATATAAAATTCTGTCGCAATTTTTGATCTATTTTTTTTTAATCCATAAAATTTTCATATATATTTATACATATATGTAAAAACGCGTTATATAGCAATAAATTTTAATATTATACTTTTTTATATTAATCGATCAAAATTTTTCAAATTCACTTAAAAATATATTCAATATAATCGACGTTTAAAATCGCGATCAGTATTAAGAGAGCAATCATCACTATATATTATTATATAAAAAAACAAATATTTTTAATTTTTAAAAGCACTAATTATGAATAAAATATGATAATAAATATACAAACTTAATATTTATACAATTTTTTCATATTTAGTATCGTTTTTAATAAGGTAAAGTGCGAAATTAATTTTAAAAAAAATCCAACATTCAATTGAATATAAATTATATATATATATATATATATATATATATATATATATATATATATATATATATATATATATAAATTTCATAGATTTTTCTTAATGCATATACATATAGAAAAATCTACTGATAATTTTGAAATAGTTCAAATATTGAAAGACAATATTTACTCTTAATATTAAAATTATTTTCGAAAACGATTACAACAAACTTCTGAATGCATACAATTTTTTTTTGAGTATCAGAAAAATAATTCATTGAATCCAATATTTGTGACCTTAAAAAAATATTTTATATCTGTTACGATTAATTACAAGAACTTTATTGATAATTATGCATTTTTTTTAATATCATATTTTGCATAAATGACACTCGAATAAAAATAATTCACAAAAATACAATAAATAATACATAAACGTATTAAATTATATTTCACTTTACGTAAAGTGGTAATAATTAATGTATGCGACACATCATCGTAGTTATATTTTAACCCTTAGTCTGCCGGTGACTAATAAAAAAATATTCAAGCGAATGCCTAATATTCAAAGTTGGCGCGTTAATGCGCATCATTTTTTTTTCTTTTATTTTACACAGCCAGTAAACATATAAATTTTAATTTTTTTTTGAGATTTATACATATGGCAGACTAAAGGTTAATACGCGCTTTTGTATACGTTGAATAAAGGCGAATAGGAGATTTAATCGTGAAATTTATATGTTTGTACATACATATGTATGAAATAGCAGATTATTATTAAACGAAAACAAAGAAGTGTAAATATAAACAAAATTATATATATATATATATATATATATATATATATATATATATATTTATATTTATATATATATATATATATATATATAAATTAATATTACTGTTTATGTAATTTTATAATAAGAAATCTACTATTGTAGATGTTTTTACACGACACTTAATATATATATATATATATATATATATATATATATATATATATATATATATATATATGTTTTAAAATAAAATAATCTTAGAATATTTTAATATGAATTCAAGATTAAGTTTTTTTTTGTATATAAAAACACACATACGTATTAAAATCGAATATATTTAATGTTGATAGTGTAAATACAAGTATGTGTACATTGTTTATATTTTTAATTCAAAGGTGGCGCTGTTCCAATGCTCGAAATTGAATTCTTGAAAATTTTAAATTCAGTCTCAACTCTGGCGCCGGCCTTATATTGTACATAAGAATAATATATATATATAGCACAATAAAATATAGCCTCGTGCTTAATACGCGTAAGAACACGGTCACAGTACGGGCGAATTTGTACGGATAATCGTGATATTAATATACTTGAACAAATATCGTTTTTGCTGAAATCGTTTTTTTTTATTGTGAATATAAATTTGAGAATGAATATAATATATATTAAATTTACATTTTTTTTTCAATGCAAATTAATAAAAATAAACGTCAATGGCAAAAAGTTTTTATTCTAAATACGGTTTCTTTCTTTTGTATATGTAAATCATTCTCAAGTTTTTAATTCATTATATCAGGCGAACATGCCAAAACGCACTGAAATTTCAAATGGATATGATTTTTTTTTAACACGATGAATAGTGTAGTAAATGAATTGAAGTAGAAAATTATAGTGAATATTTTGCATATTAGTAAAAAAAAACTATGATAAATGGCGAAAATTGCGACGTATATTTGTAGCGTTTAACGAAAAGATTGATAAGGAAAGAAAATTTTTCGCATTGCATTTTTCTTTCAGAGTGAAAATTGTGCGATATTAATATGAAAAATTATAACATTTTAATTATTACTCCAGTGTTCAAATATTAATAAATTTTAATATTATATATATTTCCTCATAGCAATCCTAAACTTTCTAAATATTTTTAAAAGCTCAACCAAAATCAATAATCATTCCAAAATTTATAGACATATTAATATTTTATATGTTTACACAATATTCGTATTTTTTATTGACTTCATCATAATTTATATAATATTATTATTTCATTCACTGTCAATGTCACAATTTCTTCTTATATAATATGTTATTAAAATCATCTAAACAATTCATATAATGATATTTTCATAAATAATGATTATTGTTTATATATATATATATATATATATATATATATATATATATATATATATATATAATGAGAATATATAATTTTTTTTCATATAATAAAAATAATAATAATAAAATTAAATTGCAATCCTCATTGTGAATTGTGCCAATTAAAAATGTTCAAAAGTGCCAAAAAAAAAAAAAATAAAATAAAAAACTTTTTCTCATAATCCACTCGTTTATAGAGTAATTATCATATTTATTTATTTATTTTTTATGTTTCAACAATGTCGACAATCTACTAAGAGTATGAAATTACTAATAAAACTAGCACTGATATAAAATTTGCTATAAAAATTAATAAAACCGATTAATAAATTTACAGCATTTATTTGTATATATATATATATATATATATATATATATATATATATATATATATATATATATATATATATATATATTATTACAACATTAAAATTTACAACTGAGATTACGTTCAATATTTTTCTTTCTGATGTCATAATTGTTAAACATTATTCAATATTTATGTTAATATTTGTGTTATAAACATAACAGAAAGTATATAAATAAAATGATATACTTTTAAAACGTGTTGATTGATAATTTATTATTATAAAATTTAATTAATTTAAACGAAAATAATAGGATTCAATAAAAGTTAAAATCACGTGTTGGAATTGTTAATTGTATATATATAAAAGACTGTTATTTTTATTTAAAAAAAGAAAGAAAATCCAGCTTTAATGTTTACCCTTAATGTTTAATTTATAAAATAAAACATTAAAAATACAATTCTGTATTCTTTTTATTGTTTTTTTTACAGCTGATGAAACATTTTCTAATGAGAATCATTTTTCAATATATGAATAATTTTGATAAATTTATTTTATTCTAAGATAGTCTAGTATATAAATTCGTCTACGATAATTACAAAATATATAATAAATAATAATTAATCCTAATGTCGTCAAAGAACATAATAGATTAGTTGTTAAAATAATATATGTTAAATTATTAGACTTTGATTCCGAATTCACTTTTAAAACGCATTCTTCATTTAGATTTATTGGCAAAATTGGTCCTATCAATTCTTTAAAAACACTTAAAGGACACGAATGACCGCAGTTGGGTACGTATAAAGGATTTAAATCACAATCAGATCCATTTTTATAGAAGAATTTAATCTCTTTTTCTTGTGTTGTCCTGTCTAAATGAACTTCATACAGTAGCATAGCTGCAAATCCTGGCATAAAACCATCATAAGCCTTCATAACTTTGAGCAAACTGGCAATCGTAACATCGTGTGCACTATATATGTTTAATAGATAAGATCTATTTCCAGCATCAGCTGCATTTTGAAGTATATCATTAAAAAATATACCGTATGCAAGTCTTTGAGTTTGAGTTGTCTGCGCATATCTTGGTAAATATCTTCCAGCAACACTTCCGATCGGTTCTGGATAAATCTTTTTTGACCAGTCCGGTAGAGATAAATTCATTTCTTCTTCAATGACAAAATTTAAATACGTATTTATTATTTGACTTAAATTATTTATTTCACATCCCAAGTGTATTGAAAGCCAATTATTAAGCGGTGTTAGTTGTTTTGAACTGGCAATATATTCTTCAGAATTTTCATATTTACTCAATTCATCATAAAAAGCTGGACATTTCTTTATCGAATTAAATATAGATATGCAATCTTTACAATAAGTTTTTATGGGAACGGATTGATTCGGATACAAACCGGATAGTAAAGATATTGCCGAATCTATTGTACGAAATGTGTCTGAACTTTTAACTTGTACATCCTCCTTTTTGTATACGACAGGTAAAAAAAGGATGTAACGTCTCCTTAAAAATTCTCCTAAATCCTTTAATTGTCGCGATCCTCTTTCCGTCAGTTGCATAGATCCTTCTGACCAATAATTTAAAGATTTCCACGGATCGTTGGGAAAAAAATATTCGGGTGTCCTGTGTCCATGTCTTGTTATAAGTGATACTTGTAAAAGTTCTTTGTTATCTAATGAAGATTCAACCGGAAATGGATTAAACGTTAAAAACACAATAACAATGTAACAAAATAACATTTTGTTAACAAGAAAAAAATAATGGACTTATCAGAAAGACTGTCGCCGTACAACTGTTCAATTTTTTTCAATACTTTTTATACATATATCTATTTATCTAAAATCAAATTATTTACATATTTAATATATTTGTAAAGAAAACGAGATTAGAATTAAAATTTGAATAATTCCCTTTTATAGTAATAAATATTTAATATCAAATTAACAACACAATTTGATTTATCTGTCTGCTTTCAGATATTGGTATAGTTTTTTATATTGATAATTTTCAGATATCATTTTTTTATTTAAGTTTTAATATATTCAATAAGTTTTAATCAACAATATTTACAACATATTGGGTTGAAATTATAATTAATTAATTGCCATTAATATATGGGTTTAACTTTATTGTATCGTGAAAATATTATAATAAAAAAAAACATTCGACTTGCATATGAAAAAAATATATTTCATTTAAATTATATTATTATAATGTTGACGTTTATTCAAAAACATATAATTACATTCATATTATTATAAAATAAAATTTAAATAGTTTATAATATAAAAAAATAACTTTGATAAAATACATTAACTAAAAATATAATATTTTTTGTTATGAATGTTAATTTCACAATAATGACAAAATAAATAGAATTTATTATATAACTAAAGATTAAATTACTGAGAAATAAAAATTATATTCCAAATGTCTTTCAATACTATAATGAAAATAAATAATATAGATACTTAAATGAATATTTTAAATTAAATATATTATAAAATTCATTATTTGAATTCAAATACCATGTGATATAATATTCATATCTATTATTATTGAGTAAACAGAACAAAGTATAATATATATATATATTTATATAATTTAAATATATATATATATATATATATATATATATATATATATATATATATATATAATTATATATAAAGACATTTTTCGAGATATTGCTATATCAGAGTTATGTCAAAAACATTAAAAATTCTTTTATATACTATTTATTATGATAGAAATGCTTTTATTTTAACCTATTCGTGTGTATGTATGTCTTCTACGGTAATTGAAGATATTACAAAAAATAACGGTTAAACCAAGTGTTAAAGTGCAAGATAAGATCCCCGTAATTATTACAATAAAAATGTAACTTGTGATCTGTACTTCAACAGGATCAATCACTTCGAAATTCGTACCAGCAAAACATTCTTCGGTTATATTTCCAGGTATTATCGGTTGCATAAATTCAATAAAACTATTTAAAAGACACGAATAACCGCATCCGGGCACGTCTAAAGGATTTAAATCTTCTTTAAATCCGTTTTTATAGAAAAATTTAATTGTTTTCTCTTTTGTTGTCTTATTTTGATGTATTTCAAATAATAGCATCGCTGCAAATTCCGGTGGATAACCACTATATGCGTTCATGGTTTTAAGTATACCGGCAATGTTGACATCGTGCACACTATATATGTTCAATAAGTGAGAATTATTACCGGCTTCTACAGCGTTTTGAAGAATATCATTTATGAAAGGTCCGCATGTGAGTCTTTGAGTCAAAGTAGTCGCTCCGAATCTTCCAATGTATTTTCCAGCAATGCCTCTAATTGGTTCCGGATAAATTTTATTTGACCAATCTGGAAGAGCCATATTTCTTTGTTCCTCAATTACGAAATTTGTATACAAATATTCTATATGTTCTGAATCATTGATTGTTAATCCAAGTTTCGGCGATAGCCATGTATATAATGGCTGTTTTTGTTTTTCTTCATCAATAAATTCTTCAGAATGTTTTTGTTTTTCCAATTCTTCATCCAATGCAGGACAATATTTTATCAGATGAAAGATAGATGAACAATTATCTGGATAAACGATTATAGGAACAGATTGATTCGGATATAATCCGGAGAGCAGAGAAGCTGCTGAGTAAATGGTGCGTTCTTTTTCCGTACTTCTAACTAAAACATCTTTATTTTTATATATAATAGGTAAAAAAAGTGCGTATCGTCTTCTTAAAAACTCCCCAAGATCCTTCAATTGTCGTGATCCTTCTGCAGTCAATTGCATAATTCCTTCAGGCCAGTGATATGACGATTTCCATGGATCGAGAGGAAAAAACATTTCAGGTGTTCTTTGGCCATGTCGTGTTATTAGTGACACTTGCAAAAGTTCTTCCTTGATTATCGAGGCTTCTATAGCACACCACTTAAACAAAACACACAATATGAAAATATAACGAATCACCATTTTGTCGCAGCAAAACCGTTTTGGGAAGACTATCTTCAAAGAAGGATTCGATTTCAAATGGCTTTTAATGTTTAGATCATTATATTTATCAATACAAATTTATTTACACATATATCAAATATTTGTCACATTTGTAAATAAATCGTATTTAAAAACAAACTTAATTTAAGCAATTTCTCTTTTGAATAATATCATCATTAACATAGTACATTCAAAACTTTTATTTGAAATATTATCGATAATTTTTAAAGAATATTTTCATATTCCTATTTACTACTAAAAAATACTGAAAATGTAATGATTTCATTAGTGGAATCAAAAGAAAACTTAATAGAAAAATATTTATTTATTATCTCATGATATTTAATAAACATTTTGCTATTTATATATTATATATTTTTAGTTTAGTAGACACACACACATTTATTTCTAACAATTTTTTTTCTCTTCAAAGAATATACTTAAATGTATTTTCTTTTTATACGTTAAATTTATTTTTTATTATTATTTTACTTTTTAAATTAATGATATTTTCCTATGATATTTCTTTTATAATATTTTAAAATATTAAAAAAATATCGTAAAATTATTTATTAATATAATATATTTTTCTATTTTTATTTTTAAATTCAATATTAGTTGAACAATAATTAATAATATTTTTTATAATATCGTAGATTAGAAAATGAAATTCATTTTAAATTAAAATAAATCATATTTTAATATACATACCTAACATATGGCGAATTGCCAATTCATTCGAGAAGACAAAGAAAAAGTGCAAAACCATCTTTAGCGGTGTTATGGCCAAATTATCAGCTGTCACTTTCTAATGTCATTGCGCTGTTCGTATCGTAACTATATATGTTCTTCGTTTTTTTTGTTTTCTTTTCTATTAAATGTCTAATCGTGTTTCTTTGTGTATTATAAGGATTGCGATGAATGAAGAAATCTCAGAAAATTCTTCAACTAGTGCGTAATTTCCGTTTATCGTATTTTATTTATTTTGCGTACAATTTATTCACATATTATAATATTTTTTTAATGAACTAAACTAGACGTCTATTTAATTTTTTGATGTTATTTTGTGTTTTTATTGGAAAAATTCGTTGTATATTAAAAATTATTTTGTTTTTAAGATAATGATAAATTGTCGCAAAACAATGGTGATATAAGACCACCTCAAAAAATTACTGTAGAAACTTATGCTAGTAAATGTAAAGAAGAAAGCGACCTGCATCTTTTACCTCCAAGTTCGCGTGAAGGCTCTCAACCTCCCAATAGTACCGACATAATTACTTTAGACAATGAAGAGGAAAACAAAGATTATAAAGAATCAGAAGAACTCAATTTCTTTTTCGGAAATCCTTTGGTAGAAATAACCAAAGGCATATTACATTTGTATAAGGAAAAGTATGTAACTTTTCAGTAATGATATTCCATAAATACATATTTGAAAATATGTAATGATAATATATAAATTGATTGTTATTTATAGCGAAGTGACTGATGCTTCGGGAGAAGCTCCTTCTCAAACACTATGTTTACTTGCGGTTCCAGCGACAGTTAGTTGTAGAGACCTTTTATCTTTTACCGCCGCGTGTCAACAAGATATTCAACATGTTAGAATTTTAAGAGATGCAAGTCTTCATAAATATATGGCATTGTTGACGTAAGATTCGCCAATTCTCCAAATTATATTTCCTCGATATACGTTCAGTAAAAATAATATTAATAATTTCAGATTCCGTAGTCGTGGTGCTGCATATGAGTTCCGTGAGACATTCGGCGGTACCGCTTACAGCAGTCTTGAACCTGGTGCTATATGTCATGCTGTTTGGGTACGACGAGTAGAATGTTTTTCTGGTTCACCTCCTCCTCCTACAGCCGCCACAGAACTTCCTACATGTCCTGTGTGTTTAGGTAAAACTAATTAAATATTGAAAAAAACCTAATTATTATATTTTATTGTTATTATAAAATATTTTATAGAACGTATGGATGAAAGCGTCGAAGGACTTTTAACTGTACAATGTGCTCATGCATTCCATGCCAGTTGTTTGAGTGCTTGGACTGATGGATCCTGTCCTGTTTGTCGCTGTGCCCAATCTCCGGATCCTTCAGCTGCCAGTGAATGTGCCCAATGTGTTGAACAAGGTTTATATATTTCTTTTTTTAGATTTTGAAATAAAATATTAAAATGTTATATCTATATCTACATTTATGAAATTAGGTCGCGAAGAAGGTGCTGTTGAAGGAAGTGCTCTTTGGATTTGTCTTATTTGTGGTCATATAGGTTGTGGCCGGTATGTATTTAATCGTTATAACTAATCCATTATTTCTGCATATATAGAATCATAGTTAACGAATTTATTTTCAGTTATCAAGCTGGACATGCTGCTGAACATTTTCGTGCTACTAATCACACGTACGCTTTGCAATTAGGTACAAATAGAGTATGGGATTATGCTGGTAATTTATGACGATTAAACATTTTAAAATGTCTATATAATCGAACAAATTATAAAAATATACTTTTTTCAGGTGATAATTTTGTTCATAGATTATTACAAAATAAAGCGGATGGTAAATTAGTAGCTGCTGGTGGACCAGCGGATCCTGAAACTTGTGGTATTCCTGCGGAACAAGAAAAAGTGGACTCAATTCAACTAGAATATGCTCATTTATTAACTGCACAGCTTGATACGCAAAGACGTTATTATGAAGAAATCCTTAATAAGTAAATTTTATATCATCCAGTTTATTTTAAAGTAAAATCAGTTACTTATTTTTTTTTTTTTTTTTTAGACAAAAAGAAGATTCTGTAACAGATCTGAAATCTTTACAAGAAAAACTTCAAGAAGCTGAAAAATGTCGTAATCAATTAAGTAAAAAAATTCAAGGACTATCTGTCAAGTATTTATAATATTTAAATATATTTCTATAATTGTTTTAAAATATTTTATATAATTTTTTTTTCGTAAATTGCAGAGTTAATTCGTTACAATCGGAATTAGTTGAAGAAAAGGCGATCAGTAAAGCGAATGCCTTAGCCCGAGAAGAATTAACGATTAAATTAAAAAAATGCGATACTGAAATTTTAGAATTACAGGAGCAAGTTCGAGATCTTACGTTTTACGTGGAAGCAACAAACACTATACAAAAAAATCCTCAATTCTCCGAACTTCAAGGTGGCAATGTCGAAATGCCCACACAACCTCAACCGACTAAAAAATCTAAAGGTCGCGGACGTAAACGATAATATGATAATTTAACGCTTTTGTGTGATAATATATATATATATATATATATATATATATATATATATATATATATATATATATATATATATATATATATATATATATATATATATACTCAATATTATTTATTTATTTATATATGAATGAAGGCAGATTTCAAAATTGTGATACACTTTTTTAAATATTTCTATTGTGTCAAATGATGTAATTTTTATCGAAATTAACATTTTTGTACTTTTGCAAAATTTTTAACACTTTACAGCTTTTTTAAAAACGTAAATTGATATTATGCACATATAAATATTTGCTTTCGAGAAAAATATAATGATGTTTATTATTATTACTATTATTTTTTTGTTTATATTGTTACTATAAAGAAGCATTTTCCTAATACGAGATAACGAATATAATATATAAAAAAATATATATTTATATATAAATTAATAACGCAACAAAATCCTGGCTCTTATGAAACCGAATCTTCTGTTTTAAATTTGAAACTTCAATTTCATTTCTATTCAATTGACATGTAAAAAAATTTCTTAAATATCTTAAATAAAATATTTATTTTAAATTAAAAATCAGAATATGTAAATAGTATTTTCGAACGTGTTACATATTGAACAATAATGTAACCAAATAAACTATCGCAAATATCTAATCAAAATACTATTATATTAAACATTGCAATATTTAAAATGAATTATTATTAATCAATTCATTTTAATTATAATTGAAATATAATATATATATATATATATATATATATATATATATATATATATATATATATATATATTAAACGTATAAAAATAATATCACATCAAGATTTCAAAAGAAATCCAAGTTATTTTTTTATCACACAGTTTTTTTAACGCCGTGTATTCTCATCTCGTGACTTATCTTGTGCGCTTTACGACTGAAACGAGACTCGCATAACGAGCATGCAAAACGTTTCTCACCAGTATGCGTTAAAAGATGCTCTTGGAGTCCACTGAAATATCAAATTAGAAATAATAAGGTATATAAATATCGAAACGATTACAAGTTTTAAGTTTTTCAACACGTACAATGCGAATACAAAACTTTTACCGCAATGAGGACAATGATGATTTCGAATATTTTCATGGCGTTTAGCGTGATAATATCGAGCCTGTGTTGATACGAATCCTTTTCCACAAGTGCCGCAAAGGTAATTTTTTTCCTTCGTATGAAAATATCTGAAATATAGAAAAATATGTATTTTTTAAAAATTAGTAATACATTCGCAAACACTTAATTATCAAGGTTTCACTGCAAATTAAAGTGTTATTATTTTTCTTTATCAATAATGATTTTTTTCAACATAATTATACTTCACAATTCAATAAGTTTTTTTTAGTAACAGTTACCTGATTAGCTATCAATTTTATAAGCAAAATAAATTCAAGTGATTTTTAATCCAAGAAATATCATAGAACTATTCATCTTATGAATCTGATAAAACGAAAATTATTTTACCTTATATGTACAGTGAGTTGTTGTTTATCTCTTGCAGCATGAGAACAATAGTGACAAATAAAATTTCTTTCATTTGTATGCACTTTCCTAAAATTTTATATAACATTATTGAAATATATATAACACATGTAATATAAAAAAGTAAGATACCGACATGTGTAGTTTTAATCTACTGTTCAAAGGAAAAGCTTTTTCACAACCAGAATAAGTGCAACGAAATGGTAATTCATTCTTGTGGCCCAAGATATGCATTCGTAATGTTGCTGCCCTAAGAAAGACTTTTGCACAAATTTCACATTGAAATTTTCTATCTCTTTCGTGTATTACTCTGTGAGATTTCTCTGAATTAAAACCTATTTCGAGAAAGGAAAACGAACGTTTAAACAATAATTTATATGTAAAGTTTACAAAAAAAAATTCTAACTTTTTTGGCAAGTCTCACAAAAATAGGGTTCATTAGTATTATGAATACTGTTGTGTTTCTGTAATTCATATGTATTATTAAACATTTTGTTGCAGACACCGCATTCAATTTTTTCACTATGAAGTGAATCAACAGGGATTGGAAGTCGTTCCTTACTAGTAATTTCTTCAACTTTGGATGAAAATGAATTTCTATTTATATTGTATGAATTAGTATTCAGTTTATATACGGCAAGACATTCATTAGACGCACCAACAGCAAAAGTGTTAAAAGACTTGTCGTGATACATGTCGTCCTTACGAAGATCAGTCTTTGTTTTCATTGATTTTTTAATTTGATTTTTTTCTTTTGAAAGCATATTACAATTGTCGTAATTTTTATTTTTCGTGTGAAAACATTCGTTCAAATCGATATCAGCGCATTCGTTATCAGAAGACAATCTATCGTTTACGTCTTCTGACATCTCTGACTTAACTAATGCATCATT
Source organism: Leptonema lineaticorne (assembly GCA_024500535.1). Classification (NCBI taxonomy): domain Eukaryota; kingdom Metazoa; phylum Arthropoda; class Insecta; order Trichoptera; family Hydropsychidae; genus Leptonema; species Leptonema lineaticorne. The sequence goes on from JANIJI010000002.1 coordinate 983,413, forward strand.
CAAACCATGCGATCGCTGTAACAACTTCATATATGAATCTTCACATAAAGTTTTAAATTTATATGCCACTTTTAATTTATTCAAACATTTTTTGCAAATGGTTTTTGGAAAATCGTCGTCTTCACTTATCTAAAAATAAAACATATTTGCGAATTTTATACGACGTTTGTGCAAACGTTTCGCGAAGACATATTGATTTATACGAACCGTGATGGTGGAAATTTTCGAAATGGCTTCCGCACACGACATTTGTAAGCGTCCCAAACAATTCGTGAATATTGATTTCATTTCACCTTTCTCCAAGCATATTCGACAAACAGAATCCGATTTCATTTCAATAAATTATCGAAAATGTTTTTTTTAAACACCATTAATTATAATTCATCAATTCATTATTTTCTATGCAAAAAAAATGCTATATTTACGAAACAAACAATTGACAGATTTACTAACATTCAATTTTGGCTTAAACACAAATTTATACAGCACTTGTTAAAAAGCATATTGACCTTATATATATAATATTTATATAAAAATCTTATTAATATAAAAAAAATATAATGCTTTTTTATTCTTTCTATTATTTAAATTGACAACATTACATCATTTGTACATTTTTTTTTTATTAATTATGATTTATATTTTTTTTCTTTTATCTTATTAAAAATCTAAAACATAATTTAAATTTAATTATAATCTACTATAATATTTATTAATTATTCTTTCATATTAATGCACATCTATCATTATTTTAATTATGTTCCATAATAAAAATAAAATATTTGTCATATTTTTTCTTATACATTTTTTACATTGTATAGTAAATATATGAATATTGATTTTTTTTAACATTTTACAATAAAAACAAAAAACATTTTATACTTTAGGATAATTTTAATTGTAAATTTTAAATATATTTAAATAAAAACAATTGAGAAACACTCAATTGTTTTTTTAGGCAATCAAAAATATCTAACTTTTTGACGTCTGTCATTAATTATATTCTTATCTTATCTATCGTCTGTGACGGTCCAAAAGTAAATTTGTACCTTTCAACTATTTCCCATTTAAATTCCAATCTCAGTACCGATTAGACTGCATAGTTGAATCAAATTATTTCTTAAATATGTGCATTTTATTTGTTCATTCTTGTGGACCTTCCATCAAAGGTTATAAATTAATATTGGCAAGTAATAGAGATGAAAGTTTTCATAGACCGGCAGAAAGTGCTAATTTTTGGAAAGAAGACGAAACTGTTATTGGAGGTAAATGATATAAATTTTATCATAATTTTGGTATCGAACTATGTTAACATACTTTATAATTTTCTTTTCAAGGTCGTGATATGGAAAAAGGACGTGAAGGAGGAACATGGTTAGCAGCTTGTCCTACCAGGCGTCGTCTAGCAATTCTCCTGAATTTATCAGGAATGCCAATTCCGACAAATGCTAAAGGCATCCCGTTTTTTATAGATGATGCTTCTATATAATAAATATTTTCTTTTTTCGAAGAAAATTAAAATATATTTACATTAGGTAGAGGTCCGCTCGTACCAAATTTTGTGTTGGGTAATGAAACTGCAGAAGATTACGCGTCATCAATTCAACAAACATCACATGAATATGGAGCTTTCAATCTTGTAATGGTACATATATTGTACGTAGCAACAACAGGAATGCGGATGATTGTTAACATGAGAGTAAATGTTATTTATGAAATTTCAGGAAAGACTCCAGTGAGATAAATTTCTATTCGAATTTCGATAAAAAATTGACCCAATGTGACGGTGCGATCGCTTTCGATAATAGTCGGTTAGATAGACCGTTGCAAAAAACCGTCGCTGGCTTAGACAAATTCAAAGAAATAATCGACGATAATATGAATAATAATAGAACAAAAGACAGTTTGATAAGTGAACTGTTATCATTATTAAAATGTAAAACACTGTATGTCTTCGACTAATTGTTTGTAATGTGTTCTTTAAATTGCGCGATATAAATAAAATATATCTTATGATTATTATTTCAGATATTTACCTGATCCTGTAATAGAAAATAGAAAGCCTTTCAATCATGACGGCCTTTCATCTATATTCGTTAATATACCGGAAGCGAATTATGGAACTAGGTAAATTATAGTATGAATTTATTAATTAGGAGAAAACGAAATTTTGGACTTAAATTATTTTGTTTTTAGAACACATACAATTATACTAGTTGACGACGATGATAACATGGATTTTCTAGAATGGACAATGGTTCTGGGACAAACCGAATGGATGATAACTCATTTAAAACAAAAATTAAAATGAAAAGATATATCTACAAATATATTTTTATATTCAAAAAAATGTAAATATATACATTGTAATTTTATTGTAATATATCTTTAAAGACATTTGGTAATTGCAGACCATTTTCTAAATCACTTTCAATTACACATCCAAGCAATTTAGGTACATTAAGAACAGTGCCTGAAATAATTTTTGGATAAAAACCTTTAGAACAGAATTGAAGTCGTCTACTAATATAATCATCGCTGACTGATATATTACCAACTTCAACATATTTATCTAAGAAAGGAGAATACATTTCAAATTTAATTTTCAAACTTTCCCACCTTTTCAATTCTCGTATTGGACAATAACAAGTTTTAAAATGATAACCTATTTTTTTATATATTTCTGTAACGTCATTTAAAATTTTATCAATCTCCACATTCAATTCTTTATCACAGTTTTTAACAGCAACAAATATTTCAACAACAGACGATTGACTAACTTGAAATAAACCAAGTTCGCTATCTTCTGGCACAGGTTTGTATTGACGACCCATACAAAAATATCTAATTGGAAAGCATGTCGGTTGTATTAAATTACGGGCATGGAAAGCGACGAACGAAAACATAGAACCTCCACCTGTTAAATGCAATCGCATTTCATTCATAAACGAATCTTCTTTTTGATGTAAAATGAAGACTTCATCAGAATTCGTATGATCAAAACCGCATCCTTCGATAATGGGACTTTTAACAAAGTCTGGATTTGAAAATTGTGTAAATCCACAATTGCGCAAACATTCACTAAAATAAAATTTTGCACTTAATTCGTATAAAGCAGCGTCATTTTTCAAATAATAATAATAAGGATTCAAATATTTCAGAATTCCAAATTCAGTTCCTAAATCTATATGACTTTTTTTTGATAATAAAGAAGGCTTTTTTTGAAATGAATCGATTTCAAGTGCTTTCTCATTTGGCGTTTTATCATGCACCGTATTAGGTAAAGACAACAAGTTTAACATTAAATTTTCTTCAATTGGACTAAGTCCTCTTTTCAAATCCTTAATATTTTCCCGCAAAAATTTCAATTGAATGTATAATTTCTCAGAATCGGGATTAGCTTTCTTATCATTGCCCTTATTTCCAATCTCATTCAATGCGTTTTGTAACATGTCTCTTTTACATTCCAATTGTTTTTTAATATTGTTAAGAACCGAAAAGAAATTCCATACGTCTGCTAATTTTTCCACGTCAACATTGTAATCTCTTCTGGCTATATTAATTTTCATTCCATCCATTTCTTTAAATTGTTCTTCCATATCAATCTGAGGAGTAACTAAAGCGCAAGTTGCTGTCGCTCTGTCTCCTGTTATATATAAAGTTGAAACACATCGGCGTGCAACATTTAAGTTATTGATTATTTTGAAAGAATTTATAATACGTGTAATCGCCAAAGACATTTTTAAAAAAATTAACTCGAATGTTTTTTCACTTACTATATACAATATATATATATATATATATATATATATATATATATATATATTTATTACAATTCATGAAACATTATTTTCCATATTTTCATCACTAGATTCGTTTTCCAATTTTGATGATACAGGTTGGGTTTCAATCTTTCTTTTCTTAGGTAATTTGTAATTACCTAAACCGGCAGCTCTTTCGGACTCTTCTATACTATAGGGTTCTAATTCCAACGCTTTTAAGCGGCGTTTATGTACTTTAGTTTTAAAATGATCAGTTAACGCCGGTTGATCTACGAAATATCTTGCACAATGGAGACAATAGAACTGACCGGAACCGACTTTGTCAAGATCCACTTCCTGTTTTAATAAATTCTTGGAATTCTCTGCGAAAAAACGAAATGTTAAAAATTATATAACAGGTGCACTATGTTATTCAAATACTTGTAATCAAACTATTAAATAAATACAAATATTTCACATTCGAGTAAATTTTATATTATTATTATACTATAATAGATATATAGTAAAGAAAGGGTATTCGACATTTTAGTCAATTTGTAAGTCATAATTTTGAAGTGAAAATAATATCTTTTCAGGATTGCTATCTTTAAAAACGATCACATAATAAATAAAAAAATCTCTTGTATAACATAACTCAGATAATATAATGCATGATTTAATGAAACAAAAAGTGTAAACGGAACTTCTGTTTAGTTTATACTTCAATCTTATAAACTTTTTGAAATACCGTGATCCAAAAATGTTACATTGACATGAATCAATTTCAAGATCCCGGAAGTAATTCGATTAATTATCTAAAAAAAAAACTAAATGAAAGTATAAAACTGGAATACATATTACAATAGATAATGTAAAATTTAATCATAACCATTGGAATCGAATGGACTTTAGAGGTTATGTAAACAGATGCATGAAGTGAAGATGAAAACGAAAAACTAAACAGAAATAAAGTAAAACCTGGATTTAAATCGTCATCGATCTGATCGAGATCCCTCTTACGATTGCGAACTCTCCATCCTTTCTTCAAATGAGTATCGCCGTGATGATACTTTCGCCGCTTATATGTCATTTCAGAGCGTGCGCCTTAAACACGATATAAGCACCACGTGCTAAAAATCACGAATGTTATGGCCATTTTCCGCTTATTTATTACCATATCAAAATAATATTTTATTTTTAAACAATATTTTTATCCTTTTTATTTTCTCTAAGAAAATAAAAACTATATCATTTTTATTACTACTAAATTAATTTACAATTATTTAAAATATGATTAATAATTTTCATGAAAATAAAGAAATATTTTTCATATGGCATTTAATTTCAATATGAATTGTCGCTACTACTTTTCAGTTACTGTATAACATATTTTTTGTGGAGTCTAATTTCTTGCTTTTCTAAAAAAAATTCTCGTCATTGTCTACTGAATTCAATTTTCAAAAATTAACGCATAATAAAATCAAATATATCAAAGATAAAGAAAATAAAAGAATTATAAAAGTAATAAATATTTTTTATTTAAATAACATGTATAAATTAATATGTTGATTTAGAAAAAGTTTTCTGTGCTTAATTTTGAATAAGCAATTGATATTTTTAAATGATACAAATATGTAATTTAATATTATCAAAATAACATAAATTGATCGAATGCATTTTGCCAAATTAAAAATTTACAACGAAATCACTTTGCTTTTCCTTGAGCAGCTACGGCAGCCATCGCTTTTTTAACAGTTTCTTCATCGCCCAAGAATTTCATTGAAACAACAGGTTTGAGATTTTCATCGAGTTCGTAAACGAATGGAATACCAGTAGGTAAATTCAATTCCATTATAGCTTCATCAGACATATCTAAAAATGAAAAAATAACGATAAATCACATATATACGTAAATATCTAAAAATATACACGCGTATACCCACTATCTAAATGCTTCACAATCCCTCTCAAACTGTTGCCATGAGCTGCAATAATAATGTTCTTTCCCTCTTTCAACTAAAAAGGATTAAAACAGTATTATGAAACTGATAAGTTATCGTGTATGAATTATTTCGATCCATATCGATTACCTGAGGTACGATGACATCATTCCAATATGGAAGAGTACGCTGAATAGTGAGTTTGAGACTTTCAAACATTGGGAATTCTTCAAGTTTAAGAGTATCTGCATAACGCGAATCTTTCACAATTGTGTCGTAATAAGGATGATCGGGTGTCATTGCAGGTGGAGGAACATCAAAGCTTCGACGCCAAATATGAACCTAACATAAAAATATATACATATATATATTAATACATACTACATACTAAAAAAAAATATCAAGCGACAAAAATATAATTTACCTGTTCTTCACCATATTTAGCAGCGGTTTGAGCCTTATCTAAACCGGTAAGACCACCGTAATGACGTTCGTTCAAACGCCAAGTTTTATTTATTGGAATATCGGTTTGTCCAATCTCTTGCAAGATCGATTGAAGGGTAACTTGGGCTCTAGTTAGAACTGAGGTATGAGCGATATCAAATTTCATACCGGCTTCTAATAAAGCTTTTCCGGCAGCATTGGCTTCCGATTTGCCTGAAATTTTCATTACGAAATAACTTTTAGAAAACTTTTTAATTTTTATGAAGTTCAAATGGAAACGTAGAAAACATAACAAATTATTAATTAATCGTTTTAATAATTTAAATATTAGCGATAGTGGGTGTTTAAATATAAATTAAAAAGTATTTTATGAAACGAAGACATTATAAACACTACGATAAGTAAGCAATACAAAAGTAGATTAAAAGATACCTTTGTCGCTGAGTCCTGCATCAAACCAGCCGCAGAAGAGATTTTTTTGATTCCATTCGCTTTCTCCATGCCTTACCATAACAATTCTATATTTGCCTGCCATCTTTAAAAGCAACCTTCCGCAACCGACTATTTGACTCGACTGACCTCCACAAGGTTATACTGACAAATATATTAGATGGTCGTAACAGATTTATTTTCGTTCATGTACCTGAATCAACATATATATATATATATATATATATATATATATATATATATATATATATATATATATATTATTTTTCAAGTCATAAAAATTATAAATTTAAACAATATATTTAATATATTTTTATTATAAAATAAAAATATTTTATTTTATTAATAACGTTTTACAGTTATTAAAAATTAATATTTAAATAAAGTATTAAAAATTTATATATACTATGATATATTATATATATTATGTATAATATGTTTTTATGAGCTATTTGTATTAAAAATAGTTTCCCATATAATTATAATTTTTTTATATACAAATAGTAATGCAAATTTTAATATGAAACAGATATTTTGTGATCGCATTTTTTTTATTCGCACCCTATTAAATTTAATATGTATTTTTTTATTCTCATTTCGATCGAATATCACTAAATTTAAACAATCAATTGAAGTGAAAAAAAAATGAACGCATAAGAAACAAAAAATTGATTCGCGATAAACCGTAGTGGTATGAGACGTGCCGCGCGCCACAGTTTGCGAATCGATCAAAACGTAACGGTCGATCGTCGTTAACGGGTGCTTCGGTCGGTGTTCCGCCCTTTCATCGATTCGTTCTTTTATATATATATATATATATATATATATATATATATATATATATCCGTTTTTTCGCAAGAATAGAAATAATCGGTGAGTGAAAAAATGGGCGCCGGATGTAGAGACTCTTACTTGGAAACCGGTCGAAATAGTCCCGAACCGTGCGAGGATCCGGCGCTGAGCGTCTTCGGAAGACCGCCGACTGCGGCAGCTTTGAGATCGTCCGCAGTCAAGATATACAAGACTATCAAGAGGGTGAGAGCGGCTTTCCACGGCATTACCAAGGTACTATACGCCTTGCACGATTTGAACCTTTTCATTCTGATATCAGATTTCACAATGAACTCTTTGGTACAGAAATGGCGACTTTATAATATTGATTATTTTTATTATATATGTATACCTATTAAAAATATATTGATTATTTAGATTTTTTTATTCATATTTCATAAGTTGTATAAATGTGAAAATTTATATAACGTCCCAAATAGTAAAATTAATCCATAGGATGAAATTTATGTAGAATTTTCATTAAAAATGATGTACACGAAATTTTATTGTATACTTTTTATTTGAAAAAAAAATTTTTTTTAATATATATGAGTATAATAAAATGTTTTTTTTTTCGTTTTAGCATTTTCAAATGGGATCCCGCAGACAACGTTTAAACGATGTTAGCAATACTCCATGTCATACTCCAAATACTCCTCAAACAAGATGTAGACAGGTATTTATATATATATATATATATATATATATATATATATATATATATATATATATATATATACATATATTTATATATATATATATACATATATTTATATATATATATATATATATATATATATATATATATACATATATTTATATATATATATACATATATTTATATATATATATATATATATATATATATATATATATATATATATATATATATAAATATATGCGATCAATACTTTATTAAGAACGATAGTTAAACCTATAAACAATGCTAACAAGTTTTCTTTTTTAGATACTAGGTCGAACTCCGACAAAATTATATAGTCCGTTCGGCATAGAAACTCCTCGCTGTAATGCCGATCATTTCAACGATAATCGTTATTTTCCAAATACTCCGGAACATGGGTACGTTTTCAACTGTTACTCCTTTACGCATGTGTATTGAGAATATTGCACCATTATATTACCATATAATACACTATAAAAATCCCATTTTGACAATAGTGTTTTAAAAATAATTTTATTACACAAGCAATCTTATTATCACCTTTTTAATCCAGTTCACACTTTAATTTTTATGTTTTCTTCTTGATTTATTTATTTTTATTATTTTATAATATGTTCATTTTACAGATCTCCCGTGCGAAAACATTATAAATCTAAATCTCATATGTGGAGGCTTATAAACACTCGTCCGCGCTCATTATTTCATTGATCATTGTTCATTAACCATGATCATTGATATCGGAGCGCTTTGGAGCATGGGTACGTGTTTAACCATAGTTATTTATGCATGTTCATTAAAACTGCACAGTGATAATTTACTTTAACATGCTAGATTCTTTAATTGGTAACACATTTGTTTAATGTGCGACATTTTGAGAATTGGATTCCCAAAATAATTTTTATATTCTGAGTATTCATTTAAAGATATGTCGTAAATAATTTAAAGATAGATCTTGGATCAGCACCTTAAAGTTTAAAGTTATTATTATTATTTATTTTTTTTGAGTTAATTTACCTTATGCAGTTAGTTCTATTAGTGAAACAAATAAATAACTTTCAAATACATTTTTTTATATATTTTTTTTATTGGTTTTATTTATTTATTTTTTAAATAATTTTTCGTTAAATATTTATTTATGTTTTTACAGATTTCCTAACTGAAAACATTACAAATCTAAATCTCATATGTGGAGGCTTTAAACAATTGTCCAAGCTCCTCGTTTCATTGATCATTCACGCGTTTTATTCTACAAATGGAATAAATACAATAAGAAATATATTTCTTTATGTATAATGGTTAAATAAGCGCACAAATGTTAAAAAAATAATCGTTTGGTATACTTTCGATTAATGATATTTTCTTTGTATTAAATTTACCAAATATAATTACAGTACAATTATTTAGTTATATTTAAAGTATCTCTTAAAACTTATTCTTTAGTTTGTAGTTCATATTACTAAAATTGTTTTTTTTCTTTTGGTAATAAGTAATGATTATTTACTTTTAATTAATATTTTTTTCAATAGTAAAATATATGAATAAAATTTGCAGCTGTCCAATATTTACAAAGTCTTGAATAAAAAAAATATTCATTATCATTTTTTAATTAAATCGCTTTTTAAAAATAAGGTTTTTTAACGTGGAAAACGAACTAATGAGACTAAAATCAATTAGATAATAAATCTTTACTGAAGGCTTTTATTACTTGAGATAAATCTTGGCTTATTTCAACATCTGCTTTTAAAGAAATAATGAATATAAAAGATTTTTTAAATGCAAGACTTTGTATTTTATTTAAATCTTTCATATATAATATACATATTGAAATATATATATATATAATATTATCTTGAATTTCTAATATTCTGCCAATGTTGCTTAATTGTGATTAGTCGTATAATATACAAACTAAGTGTTAAATAATCAATATATAAATTGATATAGCGTTATCGATTATTGAATGTGATATTTTAATCGGTTTTATAATTTATTTATATTGTGATTAAAATAATAATAAAAAAATATGCTTTTAAAGCTAAAACGTTGATTGGATTCGAAATTTTGTTTTATGAGTAAAACTTGTTTATCTGTGTCATATTGAATTACCCATACCGATTGGTAACATATAAAAATGTTATATTTATTCATATTTACTAAATGAACATTTCATATCTGAACTATACGTATATAATTAATTAATATATTATATAATTATTTAAACGGTGGCGTGATAAGGGTGTAGATGGTTTCAAATGGCTTGTAAACTTTTTAATCTGTAATTTATATGTTGTGCGATACGACTGAATATTTACCCTGGATAGTGGATTAATTCACTGCATCACTATATTTATATCTGTGTATTATATATATATATATATATATATATATATATATATATATATATATATATATATATATATATATATATATATTTCTAGAAAAATAAGGATATCTGATTTGTGTTCCATATTTATCGTTATTTTTATAATTATCACTAACGAGGGTTAGTGTTTTACTTTGTAATTTTACAGAAAGTGTAAAATGTAATATAATATTGGCAGCTTTTATATAGTACAATATATAGTTCCTATTTTTTTTACGTAGATATTGTGTATGTATAATTTTTTTATATAATTCACCGCATAATTTTCTTTACGTATTATAGTATTCTAATATAATAATTTTTATTGGCTATAAATATACCAAAAAAAAACTGTAGTTCATCGATTACAAAAATACATAAATATTTTTAAACCGACAATATAATTTTACCAATATATACTATAAATAAAATTTTCAATTTAATATTTTTACTATTAAAAAATGAGACTTTTATAATGGATGTACTGTAATTGATGTTGCGAAAAAAAAGTGCCTACTACAATAACAAATTTTCATTTTCATTTTTATTTTTATAATCGGTGTGAATGCACAATATAATGATAACGAACAAAATGGATCAGTGCCTGTGGCAATTTTTCACTGGTAAAAAAGGGTAATCAGTGTGATGACAAGTGTCTTGAATATTGATTATTTTTAATTTATCTTCGAAATAAGCAATTAAAATCCATAATTCTTTTAAGTGTATATTTAAATTTTTTAGACAATATTATTTCACAATTCAACATATCTACTTTTATATATATATATAGTTTTAAAATTTATAGCTTAAAATATGCTTTAATATACTTTACAAATGCGTATTTTAATTGTATGAACGTTTTAAAGGTCTATTGTGCTAATGTTGTGCAAGTGATTCCATATTTTTTTTCTTCTATGACATTTCATAAAGTCTAAAAATTATTTATTTGATGGGATCACTTTTGTTTAACGGCCCAAAGGGTGCAAGTGTATAATTATTGTATGTTGCCAACAATATACATTATTGAATACTGTTATTATTAATGTTCAAAAATAATTGTGTTTCATATTTATAACGACAGTATTACGATATATATTATATGTGTAAGTATTTTAGGT